>JAECUM010073849.1:0-14176 GCA_016617855.1 Megalonaias nervosa | reverse complement strand
CGAGAGTACTGATGTTTCGAACACACATACTGAAAGAACCGAGATTACTGATGGCCAGCCATGTCGGGAAGGCTTTACATCTCGAGAATGTGCTACTTCTCGTGAGTTTCCACCCAATTCTAGGCAGCCCGGGTTTTGTAAGTCCCCTCGTATGTTCGTGCATGGCCTTCTATCATCTAAATCCGGGTGCATGGGGTTAATATCGACTTGAATGAGCCGTGCAGTCTAGCCGAAACTCAGTTTTGAAGACTTCTCGACTGCCGACCGGACCATATCGCCGTCCCGTTCTCGATCCATTCTGTCTAAATTATTTCAGTTTTAATACCGGCGTGGCCCACCATAGCGTCCAACCATGCAGATCTCGTTTCATACTGTCTAGCCGCACTTCATTTCTGATGCCGTATCGACTACTGACCGTACATCCAGTTCTTTGTCCATACTGTTCATTGACCGTACGGCTTCCCTTACATATAAGACTAAGCCTCGTCCATTAAAGTCTTGGAGTGTTCACATTGACTGGTGTCAGATCGATAGCTCAGTCCGTCCGCCTAACATTACATCACTTCGACAACAGAATCGCGTACAGTGCCTTCCGCACACCCGACACCCGTGTGGAATGTTTTGATTTAGACAAGCCGGCAGTACTGATTCACGATTACATCCTGCTGATACGGTTAGCCATTTATTTACGGCTTACCCTCTTGGATGGTACCGTGACAGTTTTAGAAATAAAGGCCAAGCATTGTCATTTTTCCTTCAAATACATTTTCCAACTATATTCACTTAGGATATACCCCTACTAAAAGATGAAAATCATTTTTATGTCAATCTCATGTAGACAAAGGGCAATAACTCTAGTTCTTTACCTCCCCTCGCCACCGCCACGTGTCGCTAGTTTCAAGTCTCGCTGCTGTACTGATAACAACGTACGTTATATAATCCTATCCATCATAATGTTACAATTAGGTCATCCACTTTAAATTTGGATTTATTGTATTGGAGAATCATTTCTCAATTCGCACTGTACATTATATTTACACTTTCTTTCAAAATTTGAGTGACTTTGTCAAATTTACGGACTTCGTCTATTTAAGAATACGCTGAAACATCCTTTCGTTGAACTCATATTATCTTTTACGAATTAGTGGGACACTGACTTGTTTCGCTAACTTCGTTAGTAATTGGAGTGGAACCAGTGAGTTAGTAACATGCTGAATTAATAATGTATTCTTTGTTTTCTCCTCTTGTGTCGCTTTAGTTAACTACGTGCATAAAATGCAAAGTTAAAACCAATAGTCCAGAAGGCATCAAGACAGCGAGAAGGACGGAAGGTTGAGGAAGGATAACATTAACGTCCTTAATATACATCCAAAGTCAAACTCCATTGAGAGTCATTTGAGGTCCTCCCTAACCTAAAGTTCGTCGTTTGCACTTTCCGATTCATTGGGGAGTGTCCCTCCTAGTTTAGTCTGCCCAATGGGCGCAAGTATAAGGCATATTCAAGCATGGAATTCGGGCCTGTAAGGTCGGACGCATGGGGGTTGCGCCCGAATCCATTGGATCCATTTCATAATACAGCTAGGCCGTCAGCGGCCATCCAGTATGGGGGACGTTTTTGATAATTTGATCCCTACAACTTGGATTTACGGCCATCTTGGTAACAAGTCCATCAGTTTATCCGCACCGTCGGCGACATACCCTTACTAGGAAGTATATTTAGTGAGAAATCTGCCCGTCCAACTAGCCTCTTGAAGTGACCCGTACCGGTGATAGCCAGACCATATTCTATACCGTCTGCATCAAGATAGACCATACGCTGTTCCAGCATTGCTGAACTTTGTTCACTGCTTATCCAAATAGGAGAGTTTGTGACAGATTCAAAGTGGGCGGAATTATCGTTTCCATCTGGTATGGCTTATCTAGATTTTTAGCGGAACCAGGTCATAGCGAGTGTCACTAAGCACCTACAAACTAGCCTTACTCAAATACGGCCATGGAAAGGACTGATGTTAGCTTCAAGCCGTAGTAGAGAAAATTTATATAGTGTTGACAATTTCAAAATGCATTCACCATCCTACACCTACCCAAAACTATAAAGTTAAAGGAAGCCGCAGTTCAAATGCCCTCTCCACTGTTTATAAAGTGGACAAAAGTGTGTTGCAAACCACTTCGAAGCTAGTCCGAAAAGTACTCACTACGTGTTCAATGTTAGGTTTAAAGGCCAATGTGTTGACTGCTTCGGCTAATTTCGACCTGATAGTTCGTGATGCATGTATGCTGTCCACATCACTCAAGTCTGATCATAGCCTGGCTTTGCGGATGACCCCGTTTCTTACCGTTACACTTTGGAGGAGAAGTCGAATACGTTCGGAGGCAGAAAACTCAGGAACTGTCCCTCTGACTCGCTGTTCAGCCTACACAGGCACCCCGAAACAATCAGTTCAGTCCAATTATATGGATTCAAATGTACAATATTGACACCAGCCCAAGGAAGCAACCACGCTGAGGTGGCAAGAAATCAAGTTTTTCCGCCTTCCATCCTCATAACTGTCTACATTAACCTACTCACCAAACCTCTCGTAGACAGCCCTTTTGTGGGAGGCCGCCTTCAGCAATTTCAGGCTTACTGTATCACTATATTCCCTCAGGACGATTGGGTGATCCAGTTTATTTTGGATCGGCACTGGATTGAAGTTTTCCAATTCCCGTCCCTGTTCTCCTCTCCCTTCTTCAAGTATGTAGCGTCAGATCGGGAAAGGTACACTTTCTACAACAAGAGATAAAGTCACTTACCGAAAAGCTGGCTGTGGAGATTGTGCAAAAACAACAATCGCCAGAGTATTATTCCAGGCTGTTTCGTATGCGCAAAGCGAACAAGAATTTGAGGCCGAACATCGATCCGAGTCACCTCAACCAATACATTTCGCCACCGATATTCAAGACGGAGGATGCGAGATCAATCAGCCTTTCTATCCGTCGGGATGATTATGCCGTTACTCTCGACCTGACCGACGTATATTTTCACAACCCTCTCCACCCCGCGTTACGGAATTTTTTTCCGTTGTGCTGACCGCAGCACGGTGTATCTGTTCACAGTCCTACCCTTTGTCATCAACATCAGCCATTGGGTTTTTATCAAGGCAATGGATCGCGTCGTCACTCTGTTCCAATTGACTTCATCTACAACGACGACAGCGTACCTGAACCACAGGTCTAGAAACATATGGTAAGTTCTAGTGAACTGGGAAAAGTCCAACCTCCGTCTATCCAGCTTTTAACCATCCGGGTATGGTGTTTATAATCAAACAGAATCTGGTACGGCTTCCTCGTGGTGGCACAATCAGGATAGTTCGTGTCCAATAGGAGTTGGATGTCAGCGAAGAATTATTGTATATCCTCGGATTATTCAATGTGGCGGCGGACTTAATCCCGCTCGAACGTCTTTGTATGAAGCCTTTACAGATGACGTTGTTTGCACAATTGCACCCATCTTCATGTCCCCTCGGCGATATAGTCATGATGACGCCTGAGATACGGTGATTCCAGAGTCCGTGGTGTAGCCCACGTTGTCTAAAAATTGAGATCCCTCTAGGCAAGCCCCAAGCTGAAATAACAATATGTTCCGACGCAGTAGATATGATTGGTGTGCCTACCTCTTGCCTAACGTCATTACCGGCAACGGCACGTGTCAGCCCGGAGAACAGCCTCTCCACATCATCCATTTAGAAATGAAGGTTGTCATCGATGCCTTACACTTCTCGAAGTATAGACCCTCAGGCAAAATGGTCATCATTATGTCCGACAACTCTGTGGTGATGAACAACCTCCTCAAACAGGAGGATACCAAATCACCCGACCTGAGTTCTCATTTGGCAGTTTCTACATAGGTGTGACAACCTCCCTGTCAACGTACAAATCAGACACATTCCGGGTAGCCACCATGTCTATCCAGGAAAGGTCAAGTCATTCACCCGGAATAGTATCTCCATCAATCAATCTTTATTCGGATCTAAGCGCTTCGGAGGCGTGAGATGATCGATCTTTGTGCGTAAAGGTGTAATCCATTGCCCACCATTGTCTCTTCAGTGCCAGTCCCAGAAGCTTGGACCGTGGAAACTTTGTCAATCAGTTCGGAGTGGTTGTGGGCATATGCCTCCCCTCCTAAAGTCTTTATACCAAAATAATCCAGAATGTATGGGGTTAGAACTGCAAGATATTTCTGTTAACTTCTCTTCTGGGTTTCGGATCAACACGATCTAGTGATTGATCTGCAAATAAAGGTTTCGGCTAACTCGAATATCTCAAGCACTCACAGTCACGGGTGTTCCATCCATGCCAGGATCGTCTTCTTCTTCAAGCTTGGGTCTTGTCTGGATAGCCTTGCGAGACAAACAATTGAAGCATTCGATTGTGGAAGGAGTCTTGAGAGCAAGAAGGCTCTCCAATCTGAAGGATTACGAGGGAAAGTGGTGTGTCTTCTGCGACTGGTGCCAAATCAATAGCATCGTACCTCTGAATGCCTTAATCCCGCTACTCCCCGAATGTTTCTCTGGCTCTTCGAGCAGAAACAGTTGGCCCCAATTTACATCCGATCCATGATATCAGTCAGAGTTCGGCATCATGGTAGATATGATATCGAGATTGAAACAGATCTATCGGATCTATTAGCCAATTTTGAACTCAACTGACCAAACGTATTTCACTTTGTTTCCGAAATGGAATCTTTCATGGGTTTAATATATATGAATTCAAATAAATCCGAGCTTTCGGCCTAAACTTCGCTAAAGTTACTGTCATCCAAAACATGTTTCCTTATAGCGCTAGCTTCATCATTCCGGGGAGTGAATTTAATGATATTTCCGTCAAAGGGGACTATATTCAGGATCGGATAGTTCGGTGGCCTCTTTATACAACCAGGCGCTGTTACCAAAAATAGGTCGACAACTGTCGACAATGAAAGATTCGTCATTCGGTTGCTCTCTTCCATATACAGATCGAGAGTAGCAGCCGTGCAATATCCTGCTCGCGTACTCAAGCACTACGTAAAAGGCACAGAGGCAGGATGTGACACGCGCAAGTGCCTCTTCCTTCAGAAGAAAGCCACGAAAAAGCCTTTGATTCGTTAGTGAAATGGCTTTATACGCTTTGCGTACTCTGAGGTCTCACAAGATCAGAATCGCCTCATGAAGATTATCTCTGATGATATTAGATTGATCTCCGCAAGCCTAGCTGTTGGTTGGTATGCAGTCAAACTTCTTGAATTTTATATATATTAGATCTGGTGGTGGCAGCCCAGATGACCACCAGACCCAATAAAAACAATCAACACAGCTTATCAGCTTCACTGGATTCGCTAGTGGAATATTTAAGTTAAGAAGATTTCAATAATTATCTACTTAACCATATGAATGTGTCACAGATCTAGTGATCCTAGGCTGCATTACTTATGAAATTCAGTCAGCATTCCCTCCTCCTTTTGACATATTCTCATAACGCTCATAAAAATAGGGAATGTATTTAAAAGAAAAAGCAAATTAAATAAATGGCGTTTCTCTGAGAATTCTTACTCAATCACATCACTTTAAAACCCTCCTAATCACCCCGACATGCGAGCATTTGCAAAGATCCGTGTTAATATATCACTTCGCTTAAAAACTAGCAACACCTGGCTGGTGCAAACTGAGGTAATGGGCAAGAGTTATTGCCCTTTGTATATATGATATAGACAGGAAAAAGGCAATTTTCGTCTTTTAATAGGATTGGGTTCGCGTAGTTGCAGGTTTATGTTAATGTGATTGATACGTATTCTCAGAGAAACCTAATTTATTAAAACATTTACTTACTCTCGAGAATGTAATATCCGGACATAGAGCTTGTTACCGTCCACGTCTGCCGGCACACAGAGTGTCAGGATACACCTGATGATAGTTCATGCTTAGATATCACGATGTCTAAGCTATCAGATTACTTTAATAAATTCCCATCCTCCCCTGAATGCCAAAAACCCGTTACACGATCTTCCGCTAAGCTTAAACTTGTGCCACATATAGGTGACAAAGGTAGGTAACGGTAAATAGTTATTGCCTTTGTTCTATATATTACATAAATGAAGAAGAAGAATTTCGTCGTTTGATGGGCTGGATTCTGGAGGCGGTAGGGCTTATATTCTTCCTAACGTTAATATGATCGGTAAGTACACTAGAACAAATATAACTTTCTAAACACTTGCTTTCATATTAAGATACAAATCTTGAACATATTTATATTTGATCAGTTTGCTTGACATGCTAAAGTCAAAGTCAAACTTCATTGCTTAGATTGAGATACCGTAACAAACTATAAGATGCAAAGTATATTGCACTTAAAGTCTGAGATGAAATAACTTGCTTGATATAATTCTATGTTTTATAGTTGTAAGGCGAATCGAATAAGATCAGCAACAATAAATATACTTACAGTACCCAGACAAAGTAGCAAGCAAATAGCTAATATGATACAACTGTAAATTCTCTTTTTCGGGTATGAGCGTGCAACTGTATGGATTGTAGTCCTGATCAGTCGAGTATCTGAATCAATTGGATGGTTGAATTAGAGAATTATATTAGGAAACGTACAGCCTTTTGACAGTTGCAAATTTTTCTATGCCATTTGAAGAGGTAAAGAGGTAAATGCATATATTGGCAATTAAGTGATATAAATACAATGTACATGGTTATATAGTTTAGTGCATGTTGTTCTTTTGCACCATACTTGCATAAGATGATAAAATATCAAGTAAGCTGCCAAATTATTAAGCATAATTATTCCCAGATTTGGCTGTGCAAATGAAGGACTGTTTGTTCTACATCTTTATTTATATGAAGTACTTTTTGGCTGCAAATTACAGCGGTTCTTTCTATGCAGTACATAAAACATAGCAAGCCATTTTAGTACAATGCACATTTTGGAAATTAAAGACCAATATATGAAATTGTAAAGCTCATGCATGGATATTAAAAGGTACTTAGCCTAAATACAATTTCTGAATATCCATAAGACAAAATGCTTCTATAATATATAGCTATTTCCTGGATCATCCAGCCAACATAAACAGTTTATGGCACAACTGAATAAGCTATTTGTTCTCTCTGGAGTCAATATGATCGTGCATGAATTTACTTTTGAATCTGATAACTTTCAGTTTTTCTGGGAGAAAAAGAAAAAAATAAAACTACTTTATATATATGTTATTTCTGTTGCTTTGAATCTGGACTAATTTCACTCTTGGTCAAAGTATATTTTATAGATTTAGCTAAGATTCCGTCTGAACTACACATTATTTAAATGAACTGATGGAGTATGAACCTCTTAGATGAAACGTATATTGTGATTCAAATGTCAGATGGATTTCCATGTTACAGTAGCATGCTTGTATATATTATACATGTGCGAAAATGAATATTATGTTCACATATGAGTCTAGTAAGCAGGACATTTGAGGCTACGTTTTCTTTGTTTCTCTACCTGTTTCTTTACCCATCTATTCATCTTAGTTTTACAAAGTCAAACACATTTGAAAAGTTTAATTAATTCTAAGTGTAATACAACTGGCGTTTTGATTCACTTGTTGGGTTATATGAATATTATTGACAGATGGTTCTAACCTGATATTGCTTCGACACAGTATGGGCATGGAGACTGTCGTACACAGTATGGGCATGGAGACTGTCGCTTTTCCCGTCAAACCTCACACACATTTACAACAAAATACGCATGCATTACGCTATTACTTAATATCGTAGCCTATTTGAGACATTCCCTTCAGCAACTAAAACAAATTAAATTGGACGGTTAAAGGTTTCATAGATTTTTCGTAAATAGGTTCTTCATTATTTAAAATGAGAACTCGGCTGCAGATAGTGATCGAAACACAACGTGGATATGTCTTGAAATTTTCAATTACATTTATATCATTTGGAGTGTTGGAATACACCAATATACTGAAAATCCAGGTCAAAAGGAATCTTTGGAAACACCAGATTAAACTCTTTCACTTATCTAATACTCAGAAAAATTCATTAAATAAAAATGCGCTTATAATTTATATTCTCTGACCATTTGACCTAATTTCTTTGTCTCTTTTACTTCAAACGGTTCATAAGGCTGTCTTGTGCATCTAATTTTGATACAATTTAATATTCATGACTTCACATTTAATTTGTAATTTACTATGAAGTATATCAGATGTATTTAACACTTCGGTCAAAAACTTGTATCGTAAGAAGATTATCGTAAAAGAAGCAAGGTACACTACTTTTCTGACACAATAACGTTTTGATTAGGCCGATGTAGTTTATGGTTATATTTGCTTAATTATATAGAATTGTCCGGATCTAACTTAATTTTGTCACACGTATATGGAGAGAGAAAGAGGTCATGCAGACTTTAAAGCTTTTAATCTTGATGGCACCTGCAAAACTGCAACTGCCCTTTGTAATAATTCAGTTTGTAGCGTCCAATAGAGTATTCACACATTTGTGTCTGTAGCCATATTTATATGTGTAGTGCATTTGTATGGGAAACTATGAACGAGTTGTTCTACAAAATACTTCACGACCTTGCAGAGTGCAGTGTTTTTCTGAAAAATAACGAGTTCATATTTTCCCATACAAATGCAGTATCCCTTTTATTATATGCTCATTTTGTTTAAGTATATAATGCTTAATAACAAAAGACTTTACAGAAACGATACAATTGAATTTATGATGTATCCCAAAATTAATTCATTTCCGTAAATTCTTCAATATATAGTATTCAGTATTCATGCGCCCATAGCTCCGTCCAGCGATCGTTTAATTTTGTCGCGCGCTGTATATCCGTTTCAAAGAGAATTGTCGTTTTGGTTTACTTAAAATTGAAATTTAGAGTCATATTGCAAATGAATGCGCATGGATTTATTTTCTATGTTGATCCAACTCAATTCTCCTTTGTTTGATTATGAAGGGACTGGATTATTGGGCCAATTCAGGGCAGAAATAGGAATGGATTTATGCGAAAATGTAGGCTACTCGTACATTCAGTACACGTTCGATGTATAACACGTTTTGCAAGACATGTCGGTCGGATCTGATGAACTAAGAAAGTATATCTTGAGGAAATTCAAGAAGCTTAAAAATAAGTATATTTATCACCATTCTTATTACCAGCTAAAGAAAAATGTGTATGCATTGTCACTTGCATCTCGCTGTTTGGAGTGACCCCAGCTATGACATGAGTCATACAGTGTGCCTTCTATCGCTAGCCTAACATTGTATCAAAATAGTTACACGGGGAAGATTTAAAAATAGCTGTTAAGTGACACTCCATTTACCAAACGGAAATAGTACTTTTTCGTCGTCTTGAATTATTGGCTCTGAGACTGTTAGTTTCCTTCCAAAACCTTTTCTCGAATCTAATATTTCGACAAACTTGTAAAATGGTGCATCTCTGATAGATAGATGTGATAGCCCTTGGCCTCAATACTCTTTTCTATGCTATATTTGTTTGATGCTAGAGAACACTCGTCATAGTCTTAACCATTCTATTTGCGAAAAGATATGAATATTCTCCTGAATAACTGTTTCAATGATCAGAACTGTATTTTCAGTTACTGCGTCTCTCACTTTTGTTGTTGACATTGGCCCAGCATACAAAACATATGATCTTTATATTCACTGGGCACCTGCATGGCAATAGGGAATGCATTATATCAGCTGCAAATATTAGGGAATGTCCATTACACCCCGTATGTTAGCCCCCTTCTATTCTGTGTATATCTCCGGAAGAATAAAATATCTAAATCTCTTTTAAATTGTTCATAAGCAGTAGTTCTGCTTTTGGTGAATTTAAAATCTAACTACCTAAATGGTTGCACTGTTTAAACTTGTTTTTAATCTCTTGAAGATCCGCATAATTTCATATGGCGGAACCAAAAGTCTAAAATTGTGATGTTAAATTAGTGCTGAATGTAAAATGATGCTTTCTACCGATCCAAAATGTCAAACCGATATATCAAAATAAAATAACAAATTTCTCCACCCCAGGCACTAATCAACAACAACAACAACAACAACAACAATAATAATAATAATAATAATAATAATAATAATAATAATAATTACTACATAGCAATATTGTAATCTGTCCCCGTGGCACAACCGTCCATTGCTGAGGAACACCTGTACAAATTTGTACTACTTGTTAGAGTAGTTTGTCAAGTACGTATACTGTGAGCATTTCCATGCATGTATATAGCCTTAACTTGGTTAAGCCACAATTGAAAATGATAAAAATATATAATAGTTACGAATTAAGCAAATACTTATAATATATTTGACTTAGTACAGCGCCTAATCTTTAGAGGGTCTATGAGCTTTACAATATTATATAACAGAAAACCCTACAAGTACAAGATTACAAAAGCAAACAGCAGAACATTAGGAAGTAAGCATTAAGCCAAATCATGTAGTCAAAGCATATCAGTTTTATGTGCACTCTTGAATGAGATCTTAGCGATAATGTGTCTATGATCAATGGGCAATTCGTTCCACATAGCTGGGCCCTGTTACGCAAAACAACGTTGTGTGTGTGACTTTGTGTTAACAGTGGGAACAATGAGAATACGATTGTCGGAAGAGTAGTGTAAGTTCGTTATGTGTACTCAGTTTTTTATACTCTAAGGATGATCCGAGCAGCTGTTGAACGTTTCCTAGTTTCGGTAGTAGACACGTCGATGAGCCAGATGGAGGTGAATTACAATATTCCGTTCTTCAAATACTAAGGAACACGCTTGCTTAACTGGCATCAACCGAAATAAAGTTGGCCAATTGAGCTGATGTGTCTCAGCTTCGTTATATTCACGACATGTTGGTGTAATGAGAGAGAATTGTCTAGAGTGGCCCAAGTCTCGTATTGACCATTTGAATTTTAATGGCGGTGTTGCTGACACTTATTCATTGAGGATGTGAATGAGAAAGTCTTTGCGTGTAGTCAGCATAGCTTCAGTTTCATCCTCATTTATCTGCAGCTTGTTACCTATCAGCCATCGGAAATGCGCCTATCTGTACCTTGGATGGCAGCCGCAGCTTCATTTGGGCAACTATATTTGTATATTTGAGTCTCGTCAGTGTACAACTGGCTAAACACCGGATGTCGAGGAATGACGGAGTGTATATAACCAAGGGAACTCGGTTGAAACAGAGTAGTGTTGAACACAAAGACATTGATTAACTGGGCTGGAGTGTTTCTATTTAGGGGCAAACGTTGTGTCCTGTTGACTAAGTATGACTTGTAGTATAGTGTGGCTGAATAATATATACAAAATACATTGCGGAGACCATGAACTTCTATATCGTTGTATAGTGTGTCCAATGCTGCAGACAAGTCAGGGAAGGTGAGAACTGTAATCTGTCCACTATCCAAAGCAGAGATAAGGCAGTTAACCACTCCTAGAGGGCAGTTTCAGTAATATTGCGAGGGCGAATGCTGAGGGTACATTTTTGTAAAGACAATTTGTATTCAGACGAGAAACAAGTTGAGATAGAAAAACTTTGATATAAATGGGAGGTTAGATACAGGGTGGTAGTTATTTAAATCGTGATGATCTAGAGTCGGTTGCGTTAACGGAAGCTGTGCAATGACAGATTTGAAAAATGAAGGGAATTCCGCTAATGAGAGAGGAGGCCCCATTGAATCAAAACACCCAAACAACATTGACATAGCACTAGGATATCTGCGTAGGTTGAAATTGCCACACCCTATAAATTTCCCCTACTGCGGCCTTGACGCTAAATTCAGTACGCTCCATGGTCGTATCTGAGTACAGCTAAATCGTGCGAGCCTCGTCAGACTCACTGTGTGTCGAACCCTGAACTCGTTCCTCTTGTAGCACTGAATAATACATACTATGTGGCATCGATGACTCTATTCCGTCCTCTTGAAAATAACCCATGTGGATAAACAGTGAACATATGGAAGTCCGGCACTGCTGAACAGAAAGCTGGTTTGCTGGAGTATGGTCCGTCTGGATTCTGGCGGTATAGAATACTGTTTGGCTATAACCTGTACAGGCCTCTTCAATTTCCTCGCTGGACGCACATTTTTCTCACTGAAAACTCGGTCATATTGGGGTTATGTCGCAGAAGGTACGGTTAAAAGGATGGAGCAGTCACTAAAATCATTTTAAATCCTAGCTGGCTTTACCGTTTTATCAGATAAGTCCCCCATGCCGTACGGCCAGTGGCGGCGAGGCTGTATGATGAAATGGTTCCAAAGATGAGGTATAAACCCAATGCATCCGGAAGTACAGGCTAGAAGTTCATGCTTGGACATGCAGGGCGCGTTGGTGGACTTATGCTCACTGGGATGCCTAGAATTAGGGAGACACATAATGCATTGGAATTGCAAGAGAAGAACTTTAGGTTGGGAGAGACTCCAGAATCCCCTACAAGTTTCACAATCGAGGTTTGCTCTTGATGTATTTCTTTCCCTTGGATGCCTTCTGGACTATTGCTTTGAGCATTGCATTTCATGCATCTAATTGAAGTTCTACTGAAACCGAACACAAAAGAAAAAATATGACATATACAAGCGATTCAATATGGTACTACCTCGCTAACAAAATAGCCCAGACTTCCTCTCTCCAGTTATTACACGCGCTGCATACCAAAGCGATGCACACTTAGTACATGCACTACAAATGTCATGGTTGATTTCCTTTGCTCTGAACTTTGCATTTCATGCATTTAGTTCACCTTTCCACTAAATTAGTAATTCAGCATGCTACTAACACGCTAATACCATCCCAGTTACTCACGCTGTAAGCGAAACAGTGTCGCGTTAATTCGTAAGTGACAACTTCAGTTCATCGACATCGTCCTGATACTTGGTCTTAAATATACGAAGTCCAAAAATGTGTCAAAGTCACTCAGATTGGAAGAAATTGTAAATATAAAGTATACAACCTGTAGACGAACGATTGTCCAAGACAGTAATTCCATCATGAAACGCTAAGATGGCATAGATTGTCGGTGGTAAAATGTACCATGTTAAAAGTACAGCTGCGAAGCTGTGAAACTAGTTACACCTTGTGGTGGCAATGGAAGGTACTGGGCAAGAATTATTGCCTTTCACTATACGAGATAAACAGAAAAGGACGACTTTCGTCTGCTATTGAGACTGTATTTGCGAGGTAGCATTTTCACAGGTCTCATGGTGAGATTTATTAAAGATAGTCTGGATTTGAGATTGAGACAAGGGTTAAACAGAATATACGTTAAACATTTATTTTGCCCCTACCCCTCCCCAACTCCAACTTATGTTTATCAGCTTAAAATAACAGTATGGGCTGGTATTCACTCCACCACACCCCATACCTACAGCAGATTCCCATTCCCTTACTTTCATGAGCCGGGATAAAACTTTTAGGAGCTTATACTGTTTCTGTTCTTGCTCCACTCTAGCCCGTGGGGTTTAACGAAACTATTATATTGCATAATATTACCAAGTCAAACACCATCACCACTAGTACTACAACTGCTAGTACTACTTCCCCAATGTATTCTATTTCTAGACTAACAAAAGCAGCGAATATAGTATATGGCCCTTGCAATGTGATCGTATTCATGTTTGAATTGTTGCGGGTTATCATGTATGACATTCAAAATTAGTAATATCATCAGAATGAGTCTTTTGTAAAATAAAATTACTTGTGTATTTGTGACCATGGTTTTATACCTGCATATATATTTCAAAGAGAACTGTGCAATGTTTCACAGAAAAATGTATTTGTGTGCAATATATGCAAAACAATCTGGGATATGTTTCGACATCAAGATCATTTAGCAGAAGAAGGAAAATAGGAAGTGTATATGTAATCCTGTGCAAACAAAATCGTTTCTGACTTAAAACTATAGGTAAAGTAATAAACTACCTGATATCAATATAATTTTATCTTTGCCTTTCTAAGCATAAAGTAGAACCTGATACACTTATGTATACATAGGCAGCCCAACATGTTTATGAACGGAACATAAATAGTTCCTTAGGTATGTCATGAATTACGTTCTAATATTTTATCACAGTATTTTCGTAATGAATTTTCATTTGCATGTTGTTTACAATAGGTGCCGATTAAAACTGACAAGGTCAAATCTTTCTG
>JAECUM010073848.1:0-14554 GCA_016617855.1 Megalonaias nervosa | reverse complement strand
ATATTATTCTGTATATTTTTACCACTCTTTCCACAACTTTAGTTATTGTTATTTCTCCATTCCACTTTTTATTCTATTTGACAGGATTATACTTAGTATTTTATAATCACTATTTAAAAGAGAAACTGGCCTCCAATTTTTTTTAGTTCTTCTCTTTTCCCTTTTCCTTTATATATAATTGTGATTAGCCACTCCCTCATCGTTTTAGTCATTTGGCCATTACCTAGGAAATTGTTGTTGTATCGGCATAATTTCTTGTTGAAATTTTAAATAGAATACCGCCGTTAGGCCGTCCATCCCTGGTAATTTCCGTTTGGTCATTGATGAGAAAGCTTCCTTTCTTTTTTTGAGATGAAATCATCACACACATTCCTGTGTTCTGATGAGATCATCTCGCATTCTACTCCTGTATTCTATTTATATAATTTCTATATTTATAATAATTTATGTATGCTGCAACTTCCTTTTTTGTGTATATCATATCTCCCTCCCTTAATTTTTCTAGGGTCTTTTCTCCTTTTATTAATTCTTCTCTTTTGTATAAACCCTCTGCTTTTTTGTATAATGTTGTCAATTTCCCTGCCTTAATTTCTCTACCTTGATTTTATTCATCTAGTATTTTTGTATCTGATTTTTGCCTCTTTCTTTCTCCAGGATGTAATCTTTCTATCAGTTGTTTAAGTTGTTTTTCTTCTCTTTTTTTCCTTTATTTGACTGACTTTTATGCTTATTTTAATTTCTTGTTTTAGTTAGTCCCACTCTTGTCTATATTTCCTTGATTTGTGAAATTCTCTAATTTCTTAATTATTTGTTGGTACTCCTCCTCCTCTACTATTTTGTTGTTTAATTTCCATTTCCAGTCCCCCATTTTTTCCCCCCTATTTTCTATTCTTTCTTCTATATCTATCATTTTGTGGTCCGATATTTTGTGTTCTGTTATATAACAATCAGTTATTTGCTCTAGGTTTTATCCGTGATAGCTAATCTACTCGCTTGCTCTTATCCATACTCGTATGTATCTCCATACTCTCCATACTCGTATGTATCTCCATACTCTCCATACTCGTATGTATCTCCATACTCGTATGTAAAGTTTTTCCGTAACATATTAAGCCGTCTGTATACATCGTGTAATTGATCCTCCTTGAAAAGGTTGATCTTAAGAGTTTGCCATTTGGGGTTGGTTCTGATTTCCTATCAATTTCATCCCCGATCCAATTGAAATCCCCTCCCATTATAAAGTTGTTCATTGTGTACCCCCGAACATGAGCGTTTAAATTATCAGGAAATTTTTTTTCTTCTGATTCAAACCTTCGAAATGAGATGTTACCGCAAGATCTTGGGCATCTCATACATTGACCATGTAACCAACGAAGAAGTCCACAACAGGATCCAACGAGCCATCGGATCCCATGAAGACCTCTTGACCACTGTAAAAAAAAAAAAGCGCAAACAAAAGTAGTACGATCATGTTTCAAGATCATCTGGCCTGGCAATCTTGCAAGGCACAGTGCGAGTGTACAGAAGAGGCAGACAGAAAAGGAGGTGGGAAGGCAACATTAAGGAGTGAACAGGCATGGGATTTGGAAATTCCCAAAGAGCAGTAGAGAACAGAGAAAGATGGAGAGAATTGGTTGTAAAGTCAACTGTGGTGCCCCAGCGACATCTTGGGTTAAGGGATTGATGATTGTGCCGGAAAATATACGTTCACTAAATTCCATTCCTTTATTTGTATGTGTAATACTCTCCCTTTTAAACAATCCGTTTCCTGAACTTTTTCCCATGTTATGTTTCTATTTTTTAAATTATTATTGCTACTCCTGCTCTTCCGTCGCTTAAATTGTCACTTTTATTACTGCATTAAACTTCTCTTCGTATTTTGTCCTTATTTCTTCTGTCAGATTGTCGTGCGGTTCCTGGAGGAATATTATATTATATATTTGTGTTACCTATTACAGGGCTAAATTTAGTTATTTCAGGTGCTATGGTACTTTTATAAGTTTTAGAAGAGAATATATATTTGTTTAAATTTTGTAAATTCTCTCCGTAAATTTAAGAATAGTATGTCTATGATAAAGGAGTAGCTCTTTACTCACTGTTAAATTCAGAAGCTGAGATTCTAAGTGAATACAATATTATCAGCAGCTACTCAAAAGGCAATGGTGTCAAGCTACAGTGCTAGCTGAGAAACTGAAACAAAGAAGTCAGTATAACAGTTGGATTATGTGTTTGTAAAGCAAATTAAAATCAATTATAGCAAGTTTGCCTTAATACTTAAATTAGTGACCAGTTGCAGGGAAATTGGAATCTCTTTTAGTAGGTATAAAGTGCTTAAAATAGAGTTGGGTAGTTATAGTTTAATTTTGAATTAATTTGCTCATAAGAATAATAATTTCCTACTTACTATAATATTTTTGAAATTCTAACGTACAGTATCAGTGGGGAAAAGAGTCTGCATGGAGAGTAGATATGACTTGAACTTGGATTGCATAATTTAGATTTTGTGCATTTTGATATGTAGATTAGAGTTAGATAAAGGGTCTGCACCTAACACAATCAGACCAGAAGTTTAGTTCTAGAAAAGGTCTTCAGGGAATGCTCTCTGTGAAGTCCGCTAGGATTGTTTATAAGCCAGGTCAAACACGACACTCCACAGGGAAGTGTACTGAGCCCCACCCTTTTTAATATCATGATCAACGACCTGGAAAAGTCAATAGACCAGACTCATTTGGATATGTCTCAGTTTGCTGACGACAGCGGAATCTGGAAAGCGGGAAACCCTTCCAGCGAAGCTGTGGTGGACAGGCTACAGAAGGGACTAGATGGGATTGGTAGAAGGGGAGATAGGTGGGGCTTTAAAATATCCCCCCGCCAAAAAAAAAAAAAAACGGTAGGGGTTATGTTCACATATAAAATGAAAACAGTTTTAAGGGAAAACAAGGATTCTAGCCCAAGACCCCTATCCCAGGTCCCAACCAACTCCAAATAAATACAAATTCCCACCCCAGGAACCCACTCACCCCAGCCAACAATTTTTTTTTCTCAAAATGATAAGGTTTCTGGCCCAAGTTTATTGTATTATTGTTACATAAAATTGACTAGGGAGGCATTGTTTGAGAATATTTTATTTCTGAAGTTTAGACAAAATTTCATACCCTATCACCATACTACTTTTGATTATTTTCACACTTGTTAACTCTCATTGGTAGAATATCTGTTAAAATATTGTCAATAATACGAAACTCGCGTATTAAATCGTTCATATCATATTTTATACCTCGCAAATAAGATCGTATTTGATCAAATAATTTTTTATAGGTGATAATTGCTGTTTTGCAGGCATTTTTTCTTAGTCTCAAATCGAGGCTGAACTTTTGTACACGCTGTTGCAAGAGAAACACCAGATATTAACATAAACGGATTTAATGATGCTTCACTTGAGATTATACCAGAGCTGGTCATCAGCAGTGGTAAATATAATAGTACTCGAAGTATTCTACCTATAATACTTGTAACATTGTTTTACGCACCAAAGTTTTTTTTTTATGATATCTGTAATATTGCATTATTTTTTTAGCCGGGTTTCAACTGTTTTTGCTCTTCTAGACAATCATCAGGGTGACAGTATCTGCTTATAATATCAAAGTTTCTTATTGCTTCTATTAGTTGTGGTCCTCGCATATACATAACGCGAGTAAATTTATTTTCGGCTTTTGATAATATTGGATCATTCATCGAATTAATGCTAAGATTTTTCATGATTCGTATTTTATCTATTTGTAATTTGATATCGTCTGTAAATGAGCTGAGGTTTATAATTACGCTAGGTTTAAAAATATCATAAATTGTTCTTGCAACGTTTATGATTGGTGGTTCTGACATACATTTTACAATGTTATATTAAATTTGATCGAGTGTGTATATTTGAAATGCTGTCAGTCCTGGAAACGGATCTTCAGCGGTGACAACATAAATTCGAAAATAAAAGTACTTGTTAACAGTGTTTGCAGTCGGAATTGTAAAATACTGTGGTGTTGAAATGTTTGTTGCATCATATAACGTTGTCCAGTCAATGTCATTGTTTGATCCTTCCAATCGCCAATCATAAATTCGCCCAATACCGAGTTTAATCGACCGCGCAGATCAAATTGCCAAATAACGACTGCAATGGAACATTTGATTTTGATCCAAAAGTTTTTCTCCGTTAGTAGTCCATTCTTGTCTATCAGAGCGTAAAAGCGTAATGAGGATAATTTTCAGGGTAATGTGTTGATGCGCTTACCTCAAACCCAACTCGATTATCAGTTGCCTTAAAAGTGTTGGAATATATCCAACATTATTTTCTGTTCGTTTTATACCACCACTAGATATACTATCAACATACGCCTTATTTGTTAGATCATTAGGGTTAACTGGAACATATGTCGTCGTTATTGTTATTTCTCATATTTATATTACCTGACATTGGTCCAACAGCTTTATTAAGCTTATCGTCAACAGGTTTTAGTTGCGCATAACTTACAGCTTGTGTGCTATCAACATTTGCTGGTGATTACGCAGTTTCCAACCCAACTTTTTACTCGACATGTTAATATTACCTGTGACCGTTGCACCGGTTTTATCAAGCTTGTTATTATCCACATACTTCAACTATAAGTAACTTGCCGCTTGGGTTTGATTTTAAGTTTGCTGGCGGATACGCGGTTTCCAACTTTTTTTTTCCTGACATGTCCAAGTTACCGCTTAAAGTTCCTCCCGTCAGTGATAGTTTGTTATCGATCGTTTTTAGTTGTAAGTAACTTACCGCTTGGGTAAGATCAACCTTTGGTGGCGGATAATCTACTTCTAAACTAGGTACTCACTGATTTGACATCATCAAATTACCTCTCATTATGTCGCCGGTGTTTTTGACTAAAGATGATGTATCAGTTATTGTTGATGGTTCGTCTCCTGTAAGTGCTGTTCCAAACTTTGTGTAATATGTCATATGTAAATTATATAACATAAACATTATATAACAATAATGGCGACGATATTAAATTTTGATACCGAACGATTAATCAAACATAAACATAATAACGAACTACCAGATCGTCATTATCTTATTGTTGGTCGGACAGGCTCTGGTAAAACAAATTTATTATTAAATATCTTACTCAACGATAACTTTAACTACGATGAGGTATATATTTACACAATTAACCCACAACAGGATAAATACGAATTATTGAGCGAGTACAACGATAAACTTCGCGATGAGCTTGACGCTGGCGATGATATATTTTTAATAAAACAGCCAGAGGAATTAATCCCAGTTGACGAACTTAATTCGTCCGAGCATAAAATAATTGTATTTGACGATATTCCTCTAAACAAAGAGGAGATGAATAAGATTAAGTCGTATTTTCATTATCGCGTAACAAATGTAATTCGATTTATCTAGCGCAAGGTTTTTACAACGTTGACAGATTTATTAGGCGAAATAAGGGATGTTTTATATTATTTCCAGGGCTAGATAATGTTGACGTTAGAAATAATGCAAACGAGCAATGCGGTGATGTAACGAAAGATAAATTTATTGAACTATATCATGAAGCAACCAAAGACAAATACAATCTATAGACGAATTTTATAGAGCATAAAAAAATAAACAATGGACAAGCATCAACAAAAAATTGAATTACTAAAAATATTTATTACAACTCGAGCTGCTTTTAAGAAAAGTGGAAGAAGCTCGTAGAGGACAAGTTCAAGCGGAAGAAGAAACTGCTAAATTTTTTAAGCCGGTTACCGAAGCAGTGCTTGGCAAACAACCAGAAATATCTGCGTTATCTCCAGAAGAACTCTAAAAGGTACAAGAAAAAGGTCTGTTAGGTTTACTTGAAAAAAAGATCAAAGGAAGAAACTAAAATCTTGTAGAAGGACTTGTGAAAAATATTGCTGATCCTGATGCACGACAAACCGAATTTGAGAGATTAATAAATAACCCCCTTGAGTTTCAACGAGCAATAACATCAACAATTAATCCGGTCGAATTAAAGAATTTGATAGAAGTGTCAAAACAAACTAAGAAATTAGCTGAGGAACAAAAAAGAACTGAAGCTACAGTAGAGGTAATGTCTCTTGAAGGAAAGATAAGATTTTACAGAAAACAATTTCAAGAATAGATGATTCCGAACTTTCCGAATTTATTAAAAAATATCTGACAGGAGACAAACTTACTGATCTTAATAAAATTCGGCAATGGTTAAATGATAATTATAAAAAAACTATAATTTTAAACAATAAAATTAATAAATCTTTGAAGCTGAAGAAACGCTTAAAAAAGCTGACAAATAGAGAAATGTTGGCTATGGTATACATAATGAGAGACGGAGTTATTGCTGAGGTTTTATATACGATAGCAGATAAGTATAGAACCAGAGAAATGATTGCGGTAAAGGTTGGACTTTTAAAAGATAAGTATGATAAGTATGAGAACGAACGAGATAAAAGATTACCAGAGGAAACCACTGGATCTGGCGTTAAAATTTTACATCAAATGCTGAAATAGTTGACAGACTTATATTATTAACATCAAAAGAAGCTGGTAATGAAAGTACGGAAATCGACAAAGAAATTATTGATATACTAGATCATCTTAGATCGAGCAGATTACTAAAATCAGAGAACTAAATTTTACACAGCTATCTTATCTAACAACTTTGATATGTCAACAACATTATTACTCGACTTGTCACAAACGAGTGACAGTGCAAACTTTTCTGTCCACTCTAATCTGCCAGTAATACTAGATCCTAATAAACAGTACGAAATCGGAATAATTTGTCACAGTATGGCATTCTATGGCAAATGTAAAATTAAACGTCAATGATTACTTTACATTTAATTCTAGTGCTTGGGTGTCAGTTAGAATACCACAGGGGGCGTATGATGTAACTGATCTCAACAAAACGATAAGAGAACTGATAACAAAATACACTGCCGCAGACAATTTTGAATGAACTCCAAATTATAATACGCTACGAGCCAGAATGACATTAAAAATAATTTGATAATCGATTTCTCACCGTTGACTAGTATCGCATCATTATTAGGTTTTAAAAACCAACAATACGGCAGTGTGGCAGAACAAAGTAGATCATATGACGGAGATCTGCCAGTTAACATAACACAAGTAAACACAATATTGATCAATTGCTCTATTGCATTATCTATAGTTTTTCACCAGATGTCCCGCCTGGGTCACTGATGCAAATTACTCCTCGACAAATAATATACTATCCGATTACTCCTGAAAATCAAATAACCAGCATAACAATGCAACTAACAGATCAATCAGGACGACAAATAGATCTTAACAATGACGCGCAATCACTTCGTGATTGTAATTGTAATATACAATTGTTGGCGTAAATTTTGTAAATCTAATTTAATAACAAGACGAGACAAAAAAAGTTTATAGAAGAAAAATTGTAGGTGGATTTTTTGGAAATATATTTACAAAAATAGCTGAAAATATCCCAGGAATTGCGCGTAAAGTAGCACCAATTGCACTTGACGCAGGAAAAGCTATTGCTAGCATTGCTGGCACCGCAGTAGGACAAAAGATCGCTGATAAAATTAAAGGCAGCCCGCCTTCAGCATTGGAAATAAAATGAGCAATATCAGATATTTCACCAACAGCGGAAAAAGAACGAGCTATGATAGCTACAACAAAAGAAATTACTGTCACCACGTGGTGAAGAGGTAATACGCAAATTTGTAAAGAAAACAAGACAAATAATAACACCTGCTGATTTTTAGTTGCTGAAATTTTGTGTGCCACACAATTTTGTTTGGATTATAAAATAAATAATGTCAGTTAAAACTTATCTCGATCTTGCCGAAGAACATGATACCGACGACACAGTGACAGAATTCGAATATGTTGAGTATCTCGACGAAAACTCAAACGAACCAAATAAGCTGGCGTCATAACTTTTAACACAAGAGATGAGGACGTGTTTCTGTTGCCGCACAAGGCGGTATTAGAAGTGTGTGGCCAGTTATTAACTGCTATAGGCGGTGATATTGCAGCTGGTGCAGAAATTGCACTTGTCAATAACGGTTGGAGCTTGTTTAAAAGTGCACGGTACCAACTGGCCAATCAAACTGTGGAAGATATTTCAGTGCACTTACCTATAGCGAGTACAATACTAAATATCGTCTCGTTCAGCGATGATTATTCGAGATCAGTGGCCACAAATATGATGTGGTTTAAAGATACCTCATTTGGGACAGCTGTTTCAAGCGAGTTTCGTACTGGTGATGGCGCTCCTGGCCCAGATAACAATAATCTAGTCGTTAATCCCGCTGGTAATGCAGCTGGTGATATTGGAGACACAATAAGATTAGCTGTTACAAGATTACGATGACAGGAATACAACGAGGGATATGCCAAGAGAAAAGCATTTGCCGCAGAATCTCGCCAAATAACAATGATGCTTCCGTTAAGTACAATATTTGGATTTTGCCGCGAATATAACAAAGTTTTTCGCGGTACAAAACATGCATTTATTTTCGATGGAGCTGATAAAAACGATTGTATAATGCACGCTGATGGAGTAGTTGAAGGACAGTTTGCTATTACAAGATTAGCGCTGTGGATGCAACGAGTTGTTCCGTCTGTATCTAAAACAATGAAATTCGAATCATTATTGACCGCTTACACGAAAAATATATATTTTCAGCAAAACAGGATTTATCAGACAGCAATTCCTAACGCAACTGATTATACCTGGCGTGTTACAACTACGTCAAGCAAACAATTACCTCGACATTTGTTCGTTGTATTTAAACGACAGGCACGTTGTAATGACCAAGAAATGAACAACTCTGTATTTGATAAAACAGACGTCAGACGAATCTTTGTTAGAGTAAATTCTAGACAATATCCTGAACGTGCAATCGAATGCAATTTTGCCGTGTACACCACCAGAAACATCTCTCGGCCGTACTTGTACCTTATGGAGGCTATGCAAAAATATCAGGACGCGGACAGTGGATCTCAGATATCAGTAGAGGAATTTCGATCACTGTATCCTATCTTTTATTTTAACATATCAAAACATTCCGAACGAGTTATTGGATCGACTGTTGATATTGAAGTCACCTGGACGCTTGGCGTACTGCCAGCCGAACAGTATAACGTATATACGCTAGTTGTAAGTGATAGATTTTTGACAATTGATGCGACCAAGGGAAGAATGACTGTACAAGTGTGATTCGTCTACAAGTATTGTGTGACAAACAAGTATAAATGAAAACGGAATACACAACCAGAGAAATACACCTAACTCCCGGCCAAATTAAAAAATTATCATCAGTGGTTGCCAAACGTAATTCTGTTTCTCTAATGATATTCCCAGAGACTGACAAAGTCGCCGCAGTAAAACTAATGTTGACGCAACAGCAAATCAATTAACTCGATCGGGGAAAACTGTTTGTTCTCAAGCTGTCTGTTGCACAAATAACAGCGATATCAAAACACGGTGGTTTTTTGGACCAGCATTTTCTGTAATAGCTAGCGCAATACCAAAATTTTACCTGTACTAGGATCACTTGGACTAAAGGCAGCGTCAGGGGCAACTAAAAATGCGGTATCTGGAGACGGAATCAAACAAATTTATCGTCATGACTTAGTTTTATGTAACAATAAATAATATAATGCCAGCTCAAGAAAAAAGCACAAGCGACAAAATCTAAAAACAAAAAAAATGAAAACAAAACGTCAGCGAGCGCCAAGGAAAACAAAACAAAGGAGGAATTATTCCTTTCGCTCCACTTTTAGCGGGATTAGCAAACAGTCTAATACCGAATCTGTTAGGGATATGACGTGGAATGACTCTACCAGGCACCAGACGCCGCTGAGTAATTTTGATATAATTGAAAAATTGAATGGCATTGTCGGATTTCGCGGAGTATACTCTAAAGACGAATTAGATAATATACCAGCAGGCGGTTCGTGCGTTACAAATATACAAAACTTCAATGATGGATCTGGCACTCACTGGGTTGCTGTCTACGATAATAATTATTTTGATTCGTTCGGACTTCCGCCGAGTGATCCTATAAAAAAATCTATTTTTAAAAAATTTAAAAGAATAAATTACTCGTGTAATCAACTACAGCCGATTGGAACATCCACCTGTGGTTATTATTGTATTATGTTTATCCGACAGATGTCCCGGAGTGAAAACTCCGGACATCCTGAGATTTTGAAGTTTATTTTGCAATTTGACAAGCAACCTTCTCACGCAAACGATGAGATTGCGGTTAATTTTATCTAAACTTACAAATATAAAAATGTCAACATACTGTCTCAAATATAAAACTAAAACAGAGAATAAAGATGAGACAACGGGAAAAAAAAATAATAGAATAATGCTAAAAAGTATTTGTGCTGTTTGTGGTAGAAAAAAAGTATGTTCCTGAGATCGACAACTGGAGCTGGAGTTATTTTAGTAGATGATTAATTGACGAAGGTAAATACCCATTGACTTTTATTTTTGGTCCGATTTCTTATTTTTTTGGGGTCAAACCTCGAGCAATTGTATACTTGATTTTTTGGATTTTTTGATAAATTTCACAATCTCTTACTAACAAATCATCAAAAATCGACAACAACAGACAAAAAGTCAGTCAAAAATAAGATATTTGGACTAAAGTTTCTCGTTATTATCAAAAAATTGAAAAAATTAAGTATAAAATCGCTCGAGGTTTGACCCTTAAAAAATAAGAAATTGGACTGATTTTCTTTGATTTTTTAACCATCATCCCTTAAAAAACAGAATTTTTAACCAAAAATCAGTAAAAGAAACCAACATTTTTGTTAAAATTTATAAATTATTTTCAGATTTATAAAATATTTTCAGATTTATGAAATATTTTCGGATTTATAAAATATTTTTCGAAGAGGCCGCAGAAAAACCACAACGATTTTGCACAAGAAAATCAGTCCGATTTCTTATTTTTTGATGGTCAAACCTCGATGATGTTAACGGGAATTTAACATTGGAAAATCCAAAAATCAAATTTTTACTGGTTTTGACTGGTTTTTACCGATTTTTACCGGAGTTTTTTTGCCTGAAATCTCTGAAAAATTGTGGAAAATCTTTGGAAAATTGGACGACAAGGACTAGTCAAAAAATGGATTTTTTAAATTATTTTCCAATGTTAAATTCCCGATAACCACCTCGAGGTTTGACCCTCAAAAAATAAGAAATCAGACTGATTTTCTTTGATTTCTTAACCATCTTCCCTTAAAAAAACAGGTAAAATTGCTCAGAAAACAAAAAATTGACCAAAACCTACCAAACAAAGAGAATATTTGTCGATTATTAAAAAATCAAATAAAATGAAATATAATTGCGATGGTGATAAAGATCTTTGTATCGAACAAGATAAAATTGTTACATACTGTCAATCATGCAATCGACGTGAAGTAATTGGCAGCGGTATTGACATCCACAAATTTATTTGAAAAATTACCGAAACCAAAAGGAGGGTGGACATTGCCTGGCCATAAATACACTGGGCCGTACAATCCACTGGACAAACAGTTAGACGAAAACGATAATCCATTACCAGGACAAGAGCCTTATAATCAAGTTGATGCAATAGCAATGCGTCATGATATCTGCTACCGTGATAACGAACAAAATAAGCACGGCTGTGATAAGGTAATGCTAGATGAACTTAAAGATATAAAACCTGTAAATATGAGAGAACGATTTGATAGAAAGTTAGCTCAAGGAATGATAGGAACAAAATATAAGTTAGGTCTTGGAAAAGAATTGTATGATGACATTGCAGCTGAATTACATAAACCTAAAAAAAAGTTTCCGCGACGTATAGTTTTCGCAAATGCCGTTGACTATATCTGGGCGATAGATTTAGTTGATGTGTCAAATCTAGCTCAGTTTACCGATAACAAAACATATCTTTTTAACGTTGTAGATGTTTTTAGTAAATACGCGTTTAATGTAGCCGTTTCGGATAAAACAGGAACAGTGATAACTGATGCGTTAAGACAAATAATAACAATTACAGAAAGAAAACCAAATAGAATCTGGACCGATCACAGAGCGGAGTTTTTTAATAAAAAGTTTGTGCAATTTTCGGAACAAAATAACATAAAAACTATGTTACAGGAAATGAGGGGAAAAGCGTCATCGTCGAGAGATTTAATCGCACACTAATCGATCTGATACATAAACATTTGACAGCTAAAAATACAAATAAATATATTGACAATCTACAGCAGATTGTTGATAAATATAATAACACGAAGCACAGATCAATAAAAATGTCACCAACTGATGCAATTAAAAATCCAATATTAGCAAATGAAAACATGTACCGCAGACATAAATTTAAAGTTGGTGATAAAGTTAGAATTTCTCTGACAAAAAAAAGTATTTGAGAAAGGATTTACCCCAAACTGGAGCGAAGAAGTATTTATTGTTGATAAAGTTTTACTGACAATACCTGTAACATACGCGCTAAAGTATCTAGTAGGTGAGCCTGTAATTGGTAGTTTTTACGAACAAGAACTACAAAAAGCTGAACAAGATGTTTTCGTTATCGAACGAGTAATTAAAAAGCGTGGTAATAAAAGCCTTGTCAAGTGGCACGGTTATAGCAATAAATTTAATAGTTGGGTACCAACCAAACAAATTATGAAATGTTTTTGTAGATTTCCTCGTACTTACGTTTGACAGATTTACATTTTATTGGCTTACATAACAATATCAAATATCGTCTGCGATCGTCAGAAATCTTCATTAGGTTAAATATTTTGACAAATATAAAATCGAATTTTATATTTTTCTTTAGGTCTGCAATTCTAATGTTTTAAAAGGGTTTTATCAGCCGCCAAAAGGACTGATTCGCTACTGTAAAATTAAATTTCAAACTTTTCTTTGTGATATGATATTTTACATTATATCTGCCAGTTGTCGGTCTGCTGTAATTTTTTTTTTATCATCTACACCTACAATCTCGTTTTGTTCGTCGTCGTTGTCATCCTCTGTGTAATCAAACGAGTCGTGTTTATCTGTGACTATAGCATCTCCTGCTTTAAAATTATCGTCCGCGATAATATCAGCAAGCCGTTTCATCAAGTCCATATTATAATATATTTTTATCTAATTTATAATAATAAGATGACTAACGAGATAAAATATCATCAGAAAGTTAATATATTAAATTATGGAGAATTAGCCGAAGCAGTGCGAAAATGTTTGTCGGGGTATACTTATTATGTTGACGTTATTATTATGCAAGGCGATTCTAATAAGATTCTGCTAACAGCGGCAGAAAAAAAAATAAACTTAATGCCAACGTTTATTACACTAAAATTTAACAAAGATTATGTTTTAATCTTTGCTCATAATTGTCTAACCAAAACTGAGCTACAAAAAATAAAAACATCGTCATAAATGAAGATGATTTTGTCAAATATTGATTGTAACGCAGCTGATCTTGTTATTCCATCTGCAACATGTTTTATTGTTTTAGAATTTATCTTTTAATATCTTGCAGCAGCTATTATCGAAGGAAATTTTATTTCCTCATCTGTTTCCAGATTTACCGCAATGACAGGTTTAGGACATCTAAAATTTGACCCATTATAACCTCGTCCTCGTCTGTTATTTTCTTGTTGAGTGACAAGTTCGAGGTTTTCTAGACGATTATCTGTTTTAATACCGTTGACGTGGTCTATTACTAAATCATTAGGTATAGGTCCGTTAAACGTTTCGTAAACAAAACGATGTGATAAATAATTAACTTGATCAGTTAGTGTTCCTCTGACAGTTATTTTAAGATACCCCGTATTGTTCATAAAACCAACAACTTTTTTAGGTTTTCGAATAATTCCAAGATCGTTCGCCTCGTAAAATCAAACACGGAATGAGGTTGAAATTCATTTTGTAAAGACAAGTTTTCAATGTTATCATCAGTAACCGCGCCGTTGAGATGATATACTTGCTGTCCAGCTGGTATGTCTCCGCAAAACAAAGTGTAAATAAAATCTTTCTTCAACATTTCAGTTCTCTCAGCATTATCACATTTAACGCTGATCTTATAACCCGCTGATGTTGCTATACCAATTGGTTTCCCATATTTGACGTTTATCACCGACCCTAACATATTTCCCGCGTACTCTTTGTAAATAGGGTGAACGTAATGGTACTCTTGCTCGCTTGCGAAATTCTGTGCCATTATACTATAAGCATTTTATATCTCTAATTGATTGTTCAACTAGTGCATGCGCAGTGTGCGGTGAGATATCGATCGAACAATCAATTAGACATATAATATTACATTGTATAATAATGCTGAAGTTGCGAGATATAGACAAAAAGAGCCTTATAGGAGAACCTGCGAAAATAGCCACTGCTTTTGCAGGATTTGATAACAGCTATCGGTTTGATAAACAAGTCGTCCTGGTGAATTTCACTGCGACGAATCTTTATCATTTGTTAGAACCAACTGTAAAACGTGAACT
>JAECUM010073841.1:0-18734 GCA_016617855.1 Megalonaias nervosa | reverse complement strand
CTATAGACATCATAGCGACATGACCCAAACATGTAAAGCTACCTTAAAAATGCAAATCACACACATACTTACGTATCGTACAATGCTTCTAACACAACTCTCATGTCATGTATTATATTAGATAGATAGATGGATAGGTTCATATAGATTTTGCAAATATCTAGATAGAGAGAGGGATGTTTGGTTAAAATATACCTGGAACAACAAAATTAACAACAAAGAACATTTATGTTAACTAGAGTTTAATCATGGTTTATTAGATCATAATATTTTGTCTTCTTTTTCACTCAAATTTAAAGTGATCATGCAGATTAAAGTATACATCCAGTATGAAAAGTGGATAAAACCATGTCCCGCACTGATATATTCAAATATCAATACGTTCACCCTTTGGTTTTGATTTTGGAGAGTTTGTGTCCACTCGCAAGTTTCTTCCACTTTGTCCCATGAATAGTTATATTTTTTGGGAACGTAACATAGTATGCATAATGAAAGCTGGAACTGTTGAAATGGTATATTTATATTTGCAAATCGTAATTTGAGAACATTGACTTCATCGAAATGTCCGACACGCTCACTTTTAATAATGATTTAAGAGCATTTACTTTTTGTCCATTTTAATTTTAATTCATAGCCAAACAGTACGTATGTATCCGTCTATTGTAAATATCAATTAAACAAAGTTGATAAGTACTGCTGTGGGTGCTGAATATTTATTATATAGATTAAATCCATCTTGCTGATCAATGGTGATGAGTGCATTTTGTTTCCAGGTGCACCAGCCCAAAGAAACTCTACAATTGTAGTATTAGGATTTTCGTGCCCACCTTGGCTCTCATGTCATGTATTTTGGCCATACGATTGTACATTAGCACAGCAGATTCTACCAATGGATATTTCATTATAACTGTTATGATTACCAAGATTATCTTATTGTAATAGCAATTAGCAATAACTATTAAACACTGCTGAACGACAATGTCTTCGAGTAAGTAACTATCAGTTTCTCTTCATAATTTGTGTGATCAAGGACACGTTCTTCCTTCTTTAATATGTCCTTTGTCATAATCTGCTATCTATTTTAAACTGCAAACATAATTTCAGCATAATAACTTATTATATCTTGGTAATAGGAAATACGGAAGACGGGACAGATCTTCCTAAATGCATTTGATCAATGTGTGGATGTATATTATAATCTTTATAATTCTTTCTCCAGTAAGAATAAACCAATCG
This sequence comes from Megalonaias nervosa, assembly GCA_016617855.1. Lineage (NCBI taxonomy): Eukaryota > Metazoa > Mollusca > Bivalvia > Unionida > Unionidae > Megalonaias > Megalonaias nervosa. The sequence continues at coordinate 17,498 of JAECUM010073841.1, read as the reverse complement.
TTTAATAATTTATGTATGTTGTGTCATTTAAAGTTGCAAGATCATGAAAATAAATGTTCAAATCACTTAATATAAAAGTTGCATTTATATGTCGCAGCATTTGCTGTAAATACATGCATATATCTTCATTTCAATGGCACGTTTTCAGTGTTACAAATAAACTAAAGTAATATTGCAGATTTTATGAAAATGTCCAAGTCAGTTTTAAATATCTTCAACTAAACTAAACCAAAATGGTTCCAAGTCTCAACTCAAGTATCTTTAATGTAAAGAAATATAAAGAAAACATAATTATAAACTAGTAGCTAATATTTGTTTGGAAAATTATATTGTTCAAATAGATCTAACAAGTTGGTAATTGAGATAGATATTCATACATTATTTGACCATTTGAGAAAATAAATATTCGTAGGTTATTATTAGTGATACATTTTATCATCACACAATTTAAATCCTGTCCCTGTAATATGTTTATCACTTGGTGTAGAAATGTTTGATTTGGCCCATTGTTTAAAATGGTAATTCAGTTTTTCAAATGTATGGATCTTTCCAAAAAAGAGACACCTTAACTGACTTAAAGAAATAGGTTTGCGACTCAAACCAGTGGAGTATTCTCCTAAAAGGTGAAAGACCAGTTCAAAGCTGGTTTAGGAAGACAAACAATGTCCATCAGTATTTATAAATAATAAATATTGTTGTTGCTGTTCTTATTTCATTATCTGCGCAGGGTTGTTTTCTGTAGTAAAAATGAAACGAGAACTATATGACATGGAAAATATAAACACTAACTGGAGCACAAACACGATGATTCTCTATAACGATTCATTCTAACAATAGTTTTAACGTGACCAATTAAATAAATCGAGCAGCATTTGTTTCATTCACATAGCCAATGAAATGTTACTTTGGCAGTTACATTCCCTTCTGAAATAAATTCTGAAAGCTGAAGTGTACAATCTCTAGCCGACTGACAGATTAAATGAATATGTCATTAAATGATGACTGATTACATGAAGTTGATAAAAATGAGAATTGACAACGATGTGACGAATATATATATATATATATATATATATATATATATATATATATGCTATATATATATATATATATATATACATATACACATACATACCCTACACTGGCTATCCATACAATCCAGAATTAAACAAAATTTGTTCTCTGTGGTACGTTTCACTGACGCTCTTTTGCATACCATGGCCCAGCAACGTCGAACGAATTGCCCACTGAACTTAGACACAAAGACACAGTGATCTCGTTCAAGAGTTCTCTTTGAACTCACCTATTTCAATTGCAAGAACAGACTTAAAGACCTAATAATGTATCCTTAACTTAAATATTTACGGCATGTTTTCTGTTGTCTAATTTCGTGGTGTCTGTTTTTATATTTGTAATCTTATCATTATATATGCTTTTTAAGTGTTGTCAAATGTTATAAAGCGCTTAGAGCTTCTAAAGATTGGACGCTATGCAAAGTCCTCATTATTATTATTATTATTATTATTATTATTATTATTATTATTATATTTGTTCAGTAACGTAGAAAAGAATTATGCTAATGATGTTGCGACGCTATGATCTTAAATTTAGTAAAAGAAAAGAGCAAAAAGCAGCAAGTTTGTAAACTTCAACAAACAAATCATTTTCCTAGGATAGAACGTGAAAATTTAAAGGAACTTAAAATATTGTGTATTAAATCACAAATAGTCCAGACAGTTTTGTCATAAGTCCAAATGAATAGAGTTCGAATTAATTCCAGTGATGTTCGAAATAAACATCAAAAATAAAACGTGTCGAGGAGACTGTGATCTTGAATGTGCTGGTGTGCCAGTGACTTGGAATACAATGATTTGTTAAGTCTTTTGATATATCACAATACTATATCCCAGCAATCTTTGCCTGAATTTACTAGATTCGAAATTAATGTAAAGTCAAAGAATGTAATTGAGCACTGTGTGTGTGTGTGTGTGTGTGTGTGTGTGTGTGTGTGTGTCTGTGTGTGTGTCTGTGTGTGTGACTTAGATTTTTAACGTAGCTGTAACAATTTTTCAGTCATATCACTACGATGTCTGCAGTGTGACAGTTTATAGTTATGTCTAGCACTGTGACATCATGCCGCAGACATGTGGCATGATGTCCCACCCAGTCACATTATCATGACACCAGGACGACCAGTCCTAACACTAAAATCTTAATGCTGAACGTCAAGCGAGGCAGCTGTTAGTACCATTTTTTAAAGTCTTTGGTATGACTCGGCCGGAGTTCGAACCCGCGACCTCCCGCATCCGAGGCGGACGCTCTAACCACCAGTCACCGGAGCGGTCTGTGCACTTTGTAATTCTAGTGAACAATTTAAATAATTAGCTCTACTTAATGCTAAAAGTTGAACACACCAGTAAGCCTGTTTCTGCTTCAGATGTCAACAAAAGAATGAATAATTTTTCTAATGAACAACATTGATATAACGAGCTAAGATACAATACTAGAAGTCAGCTACTTTCTAAAACATTAAACGTTGTCAATAAATTTACTATTTTCCAAATTGACAGCCAATGTTGTTGACTCAGAATTACATAAATATGTTTACATCCACAGCTAATGATCCCGATACTTAATCTACGCTCACAGGGAAATATTAGCAATCTATTATGTTCCTTAGAAAACAATTGTCACTGGTCTGGCGCATCATGAACTTGATTTTGAATTATGAGAGTCAAGTAAAACTTACAAATATACATAACATGCAACCATGAAGAAAAAAAGACTTCAAAGAATGCAAATTAAATGTACATAACTATCATCATGTAGATCCTCCACATTTGGAAACTACACCCACGGACAGTGGGTATCATTTACAACAAAATCCTGAATAATTTTTGAAACCCTAACCTCGATCCCTTAGTCGTGTGAGTTTTCATTATGTAAGGATATTGGCTCATGCAAATTATACAGGCTAACAGTGTACATGCTAACGGTTACTATACTACATCTCGATTCGAATGCCATGATCATGTATTTTTGTTAGCAATACAGCCTAATTTTATTTCCTCCCGATAGTGAAATCTCTGGTAGTCCCTTATGCTATTACCTCACTCTTGATCCCATACAACTAATCCCAACTAAACCTGGTTTACACACATTCCTCTTTTGACAGCTGATTCACTCCCACAGACGTTTAAACTTTGCAAGCAGTTAATTTTAGCATCTGAAATTCTTCTCAATCCTGACATTGGAATAACACACTTCATAAAGTATTCCCCACATAATTGTTTGTCGTTTGGTCATCCCGTTTACATTCCTGTTAACTTTTCACCTTCATAAAGAATTCTAACAAGATCCACATTTATGTTTATTGATGGGAATTACACTTGGCTAATAGTGGCTGCTCCATTTATAATCATCAGACCTTTAGTGTAAAAGGCATCAGCAATCAGGCAAAAGAACAGTTTAAACCATAAGATAATATTGTTAGAATTGGACAACTTTTCCCACATTCACACACCTATGATTTTAAAGGACAGTTTCAATTTTTACGGTGGGGGTCGAAATATTTTTTTTAAAAAAATGTTTGCATCTTAAAAGAGCACTCACACTCAGATTTGTACAAAATATTATAGTCATCATATTATTTGAAAAGAAAATATCCAGACAAAAAACAACCCCACCCTCCAACGAGCTGATTAACAAAAGTAATGTTATGCAAGGCTACAAATAGTGAATTCATTAAAATAAATGAATTATAATTAGCAAAAACAGGATAAAAAAAATAAAGAATTACTTAAAATTGGACGATTAAATCTTGAATAGATATGAAAGGGAAACAGAAAAGAATCAGATGAAACAGCTCAATGTGGATGATAGTAATTACGGAAATAAAGAGAAAATTGTTGAGTTTGTCCTATTTTCCATATCTATCAACCCATATAATTAAACCCATATAATTATTAATATATATGCAGCATAAAACAAATTATTTATATATTATTAATACCAGTTACATATGACACGCAATGTGCTTTTAGGAGGTCTCAGTGTGTGTTCATTTACTTCAATGAAATACTAAAATCGGTGATAAAACAACTTTCATTGCAAAGAAGAAAAGGGGGCTAGGGAGATCTTTTAATCAATTTTAGGAAATACAAATGAACTTCTTTTCTTGAAGGATCAAAGCAAAATAACACTTTGCTGGATCATCCCTGTTTATAACATTTACTCTGTTAGAATTATTAAGAACACTTAAATATGTAAAGACAATTCTTGGCATTGTCATTATGCCATAATATGACAACTTATCCGGACATATAGAAATAGAAGATAATATATCAAATGGTCATTTTACGAGTATAATTCAATGATTTACACTCATGTGATCAGTGTGCGACATATAATATTGTTACAGAACTGAAATCACTTGACAAGGGAACGGTACTGTAAACATGTGGGGATCAATGCGCATTTTTTAATTGCATAGAAATTAGTTTTTTCCAGAAAAGCAGTTTCAATGAAGGGGTGATGTATTGTTAATTGAAAACATGCATTCATATAGTTATTCTGCATCAAATGTTTCATGGTGCAACAATCTCGTATTCAAGAGGAAACATAATATCAGCAACAATTGACAAGCCCAACATGACACCTAACAATCCCTTTGATATCAGCGTGTGCATCTGTCTGTACTGCAAGAAATCCCTGCATATGTTTGTCCGACCCCTAGACTAACCACAATATTAAAGCTATTTTATCATTCTTTTATCCTAACAGCATCGCATCTCATCCTATACAGATGTGAGATCTAGCTTAAATATGCAATTATATTTGTGTGCTAAATAAATGCCTGCATTATGAAACCTGGGGCAAACGGGGTAGGCGATATTCATTCAGGCCAATGAACTGATTCTTGTAAAAATGAAGTGAAATAGCTGAGACCAACGTCTGCCCTCTGTCAAGAAGATATTGCCCATATATAATTTAAGCGGACGTGAGTGATGTCGGACATAGCGCTATAGAAAAGATCTTCAATCTTAAAATCCTCTATGAAAAGTATTTGCAGCACCAACATGACCGATATCATTTCTTCAGTGACTTGAAGAAGGCTTTCCAAAGCGTATGACACGCAGTCCTATAGGTCAGCATGTGGATATGCAACATAAAAGCAAAACTAATCAGTACCACAAAACACTGTATGACAATGCGATTAGCACAGTTCTCATCAATGGCAAAACAGGTGATTGGTTCAGAATCATGGTCAGAGTCAGACAGGGATGCCTTCTCTCACCCACTATCTTCAACTACTACCAGGAACGGATCATGTACGACGATTGAGTGTCAGTGTTCGAGGTAGAACAATCACAAACCTGTGATGTGCTGATAAAGATGGATAAGGAGATAAACAAGAAATGTAAACCTTAATTAACCGTCTCAGCCAAGCATCACTAACGAATGGTGTAAATATCAAAGCTGAAAAGAAACGACAAACAACCGGAGTGGCATCAAAAGGGAAATAAAAGTGAAATGAAATAAGCTGGGCACAGTGGCAAGCTTTAGGTACTTAGGAACATAAAATAATCTTTCAGATATGGTAACCTTTGCCATGAAAGAGTGGATACAGTGTATAATGCGTAGATTTTACTATGAATGGGCGGGTGTTTTTACCTTTTTAGAAGGTAACATGGTGACCAGTTTTAGGTCTGAAGCTTAATGATGATGACCGATCATGATTTTGTTTCCCACCAATTTCATTCAGCGATACAGAATTCATAGTACTAACTATATCTATGTAGTAACTGAAAAAGTAGAGATCACAGTTTAGGGATGGATTGTCACTCCTTTAGTAGACTTGATATGAAATTAAAATATGTTTAAAACATCTATATCCAAAAAAAAAAAAAAGGTATGACTCATATGTTTTCTCTTCAGATAAACCTGTATGTAGGATACGTCTCTACTGATGAATATAGATATGATAATGAGCATTTAGTAATTGCAAGTTATTGAAGTTGTAATATCAAGATGTGTCCGCAAGCTTATTATGGGAGCTGAACTTGAAACATGAGTTCTGGAGAGAACAGCAACGTTACAGTGGTTACACGTATGATTAACTTTGCTATAAATGCAAACTTCTGGATCTTGCTACAGATAACAACCAAAATGAATACATTTTTGTCTACTTCTGAATTAATTTTAGTGGAATATTGAACACTTTCAGATATTTGCAAATGGTAACCTGAAAGGGGAGTAGGGTGTGTGCATTGTATATAATGTATAGATTTGACTATGCAAGTTCGGGTATTTTGCACATTGTGTATATGTAGTCAGATATATTGCTTTTAGATGATTCACCATTTACGAAGAAATTATGGTCACCAATTTGATATTGTCTAGTTGTCTTTTGATACATTATGCCTCAGATATGATCAATTAGGTCTGTATCATCATGATTAATGCTGCTGACCCCTCACATGTTTTTAAAATCATTTGCAGTCAGTGAATATTGTGGAACTTAAATTGTTTTGGTATTTAAATCGAGTTATGCCAACTTCACCTTAGTTTTACAATATATGTGTCTTGGAGAAGCACTTTCTGTCATTTAAATCACATGTTCTGATGTAACATAGGCAAATATGGACGGTGACATTGGCAATCGATTCATTTATAATATGACAAGGCTGATAGTATATTTCAATCTTAAAACAAAGAGAGATAAATGTAATAGCTAACAAAATAAAACTTGATTAGACCTATTTGAATATTTTGATTTTCTTAAGTGAAGTTCAAATACTAATGAAGTGGAAGAATGGGAACCAGCCTATACATAGGTGAGGATAAAAAGGAGTGTATATGTGCTTTGGCTGGCCAGTATTGGTTGTTAATAAAAAGTGTAATTTGTTTAAGTATTATCTTTTGGAGGTTTAGCCTACATCGTGATGATGTTTAACTGCTGGATTTTGCAGTCCTTGGACAGACATGTGTTTGGAAACATTACAGAAATTAATACCTGGCTCTTTGGTGCGGAATTTAAAACATATGTTTTAACCACATGTAGATCCAGAAAATGTTAGCTCATGATATTCTCTACAGATAATATTGATTGCATCAAGGACATGTCTATACTGATAAATATAGGTTTGATCATGATCATTCAGAAATAAATGTTATTGATGCTTTCTCGTCCCATCAATTGCATTCAATGAATGTTTTGGAACATCAGAGTTTATTATTTTAATTGGCTTATGTCAAAGATGTATATACTGCTAAGAATTATACCTTTAGGTTTTGAAAATCAACATTATAGTGGCAAGTCAAATTTAACTGAACATTCATTCAACCTCACGTAGGATTCTACTAGTCATACATGTAGGTTAAAAAAAATGAAGATTGCATCCAAAGCTGGGTTCAGCATACGATTTTTCAAAATTTAGTTTTTGTCTGAAAGTCATATATGAACATTGTGGAAAGAGACAATAATGGTGATTGAAAAAAATTGGATCATCATAATGTAACCATATGTTGATTACTAGTCTCCATGTGGAGTATGCAAAAAGTCATTGAAATGACTAGCGAAACTTTGGCTAAGCATATCTGGAACCAAACTTTAATTCCTGCGTAAAAGTTATACATATATGTAATGGACAAATACAATGAAGTGAATAAATTATTCTGGATGATCATACAGCTAGCGATAAACTGGTTTTTAACTGCCATATTAGTTATACATAAATGCATTGCAGACACTTGCCAAATTTCGGATAAACAGATTTAACCAAAATTTCGTTTTTGCCTAAACGTTATACATGTAAACTATGAATATCAAAATTATAGCCCACGTCCACTTTTGGCTAGGCAAACATATATCCAAATGCTGGTTGTCTGCTTAGGAGTTCCACTAATGTTTATGAAGAGGAACTTAATAGTAAATAGCTAATATTGGCTACGTATGCATTACTTGTGAACTAGCCACACAAATCGCGCAGTATCGATCCTTAGCCAAAATGGGGTTTAATAAGACTGGCTTCCTCAACAGTCAGTGGAAATGCGATATCATTGTATAAAGGGATTTAACCATACATTTGTCTAAAAGACTACATATATTCTCAGCATCATCATCTACTACCTAACTTTGAGGGATAAAGAATGTCAAAAAAGGTAATATTTAATTGTTGAGTTGAAAAAAATCATTGACAATACATTAAAAAACAGTGCTATCAATTTGTTTAATTGTAAATACTTGACAAAATATATTCAAAACCACTTTAAAGATTCAAAACTGAGATGTTTACTAACCATCCTCTCTTAAGATTTGTAAAACAAAGAATTTTGTGAAGTGATTGTAACTGTTATAATATAATTTTCTGGGTATATATTTTTACCAATATTTATGGGTGGTACGGGGAGGCAGAACTGCATGAAGACTTTAACAATTAAGTCACATATTTGATAGTATAATTTGAGGTTAAATGGTTATGACACGTTTTGAAATACAGTTGTATATTTTACACCAGATTAATCACTCTATAGTTTGATGATTGCGTGCATTATTAAGATGAATAAAATGGATATATCTGAGAAATAGTCATTTTAATATCGGTAATTGAGTTCTGTATTGTGTAAATGTGAAACGCAGGTGATACTTTGGTTCCAGTTCGCGTGGTCTGCTTGAATAATATAATTGCTTGCTTGCCAGAGGTGCTCCCTCAAATTTAATGTGAACATTTGTTCACATATATTCGTAACAAATTTGTAAATCAGATGTATATATCTGAGAAAAACATATTTTACTATCATTTCTTGGGAGGAGTTCTGTACTGTGTAAATATATAAGGAAATGACAATATAACCCTTTCTCTTTATCTGTCTAATAATTGAATTCGGTTTGGAAACGCTTGTGTTATGATATTTTCTCTGGAACAGCCTCTGATAGCAGAATTTTGTTAAGGGGTAAGTGTATGCCAGTTTCTCTGGATAGGCCTGTTAGCAAAATTCTGATAAGGAAGGAAAATGTGAAAATATTGTAATAATATAATTGTAAAGTTCCTGAAAATTGCAAAGTGTCTAAAGTGGTTACTTTCAGTATAAACCGGCACCCTAAGAATATTTAAGAAACTATTAAATTTGACAAAATGGAAATGGTCAAATGCAAATGCAAGTTGTTCTAATTATAAACGTAACGTAACTCCACGACATTACCTCAATGATTTCAATTGTAGTCTCTCCCAGTTATACAAAGCGACTCCCACGCACCAAACAAGGAAAGTTGTGAATGTCTGCACTGATTCAGAACAATTGTGGATGTCGAAATTCAACAGTCAATAACAATTGTAACGATGGTGACAAACGGAAACCCTTTTTACTATTCTCCTGCATTGTCCTTCATTCTGTTATTTATCCTCGTCTTTCATCTATTCCCTCGTTCATCTGCTTGTTATATATATATATATATATATATATAGATTATAGATTATATATATATATATAGATTATATATAGATTATATATATATATATATAGATTATATATAGATTATATATATATATATATGACAAATGATATTGTTTAACCAAGAGTCTCATCAGTCTGTATTTAACAATTTATATTCGGTCATTAAAACTTAGTCTTCTGCTACATATATCCATAAATTCTCATGTATTTATTATTGTGTCTTCAGGGGAGAATAACATTAAAAGTTATTGGTGTTCTTACCCTTTACCTACAAGATTATAATTTATCAAAAATCATGTTTAAACTAATATAGTCAGATTGCACGCACACACACAATGTGGGCAATTGTTATTTATTCAACATTAAAGCTTTATTTTTCGGTAGATTTTCTTTTTGTCGATAATATAATTCAAATTGATGATCAAGCATTCTTTCTGAATATATATATATATATATATATATATGTAAATAACAGTATGTGCAGCGACGAAAAGAACGTTAGACAGCAGTAGTCGCTGTTGTACAGCATAGTTGTTATAGTGGTGGCTGTTAGTATTGATTAGAGTAATATCAGTTCGAGCATTGTAAATAGTAATAGCTTCTATATTGCTATTTCTACTGGTTGTTGCTATTGTTGTTATAGGGTTTACCGCCATTTTTCAAGAAAAGATAGGGTGTACATGGCGGCCAGCATAAATGGTGAAGGAAGAACCCGGACAAACCCTGGAAAGAACCACCGACCCACGATAAGCTACTGGCAAGCTTTCTCACGTACCCACATTGGTCGAGCCCAAAAATCGAACCCACGCAGATCGAGGTGAAGCGGCAGTGATCCGTAACGGTGAGCGCTTTAGACCACTTGGCCACTCGGGGCACCATTTCTACTGGTACAACTATTTCTGCTGCTGCTACTATTATATGGTAGTAGTCCTAAGTTTACTACACTACTGCTACTAATGCTACTGCTGAAAATAATAAGTATAATAATAATAAGATAATAATAATAACCTAATAATAATAATAAGAAGAAGAATATGAATAGTAGCAGTAGTATAAGTAGTAGTAGTATTACAAATAATAATAATAATAATAATAATTATCTTTGATTTATTTCGATCATTAAGGAATACAACATTATATATATGAATAAATAAGTCAACGGATTACTACCTTGCAAATGATCTATATTAAACGATCGTCAGTTGGATTAAAATACAGAAAAGTCAAGAAATTGACAATCGTCCGCATATTTTGCTGAAAACTCATTCCGTTTGTTTAATTTTCTCCCCATAAATCTTTCTATTCTATTATACAATTATATGGATGGAACATATCAGAGAGAGAGCTTATTTTCTGTATACAGTACTGTCATTTTGTTTTGACATGCTAATACAATATTGTTACGTGTAGGCTCGTACAAAAATAACAAGAGAAAAGAGTGAAGCCAACAAGCTTTGTAAATTTGAACAAAATAATGTATTTCCCTAGAAAACAATGTGAAAATTGGAAATAGAACTTACGGTTTGTGAATATAATCCAAAATTTAATCCTAAGATTGAATAATTAAAGTCCTATCACTAAACAGTTCTAATAGAATCCGGGTTCGAATCTCGATGAAATTCCAATATGGAGGCGATGACGTCAGATGATGTCTGTACTGATGGCAACAGATCCTCGAATGAATCAGTTTTTAATGTTTTCGTGTAGAACTCCAGAATACATTTCCACTAAATTTCTTTCTCCCAGAATTTTTATAAATATAAAGCACTTGTTTAGTTTTCTAGAGAATACATTATTAAATTCCAAAAAACAGAAATTTAAAACATTCTGAAATCAATAGAAACACCTTGTTCCCTCAAGGTGTTAAGAACGACTAACTGGATAGCTCTCAGAATGGGTATTAAAACCATCTAAAACATCATCCCATTCCCGCGTGATGGGTCACGTGGTCTCTTAACACTTGAACAGCGCAATAAAAAATGAAACTTGTCACGTAGCAAGAACATCCCTATCTAAGAAGCAAATTCCCACACTGCAAATATATAAAAAGAAACGCTGTTTACAATCCAGTTAACATGCAGGCCGAAATGACCTTGGCAATAGCCAATCGTCTTCACTTGATGTTTACAAAATCTATGAACTAGGGGGAGCTAAACATACTGCTAATGCAATGCCTTTTAAGTTGTAAACAAACTAAATTTACTGGAAAAAATATCGAATCCCGTGAAAATAATCATTACAATAAAAAATAAAATAAAAACAATTTAAAACTAACACACAACTAATTAAATTACATATACGTAACAATATGGTAACTTCAAAAGTGCCTGCATCCTCGTTGACGATGTTGCATAGAACATAGCTGCTGACCGGTATTTTTTTCTTGCACATTAATGAGATGGAAACGAAGACACAGGAAAGAATGTCACGGGACATAATGTAACCGCAAAAGTCACCAAATAAGTCACTGAGACAGATCATAGGAAAAATGTCATGGAAATTTAAATAATACGTGTTAATTTAGCATGAATTTGTTCTTATAATTCTGCAGCATTATTCAGACAAGGCTATTTCCCCAACAATAAAAAAAAAAATTATGAAATCTGCTCTTCATCAGTCATTATGCATAGATTTAAATGAAACTATTGTAAGAAACTAAATAAAAATAAATGTGCTCAAAGATGGACAAATCCACTTGTCCAACAGCTCTAATGTCTTAGGCACGCTTAGGTTTGCAAGATACTTTCTTCCTGGTAAAATGAGAGAGTCAGAGTGGCACTGTCGGACTCGAAACGAATAAGTAATATTTATTTCATTTGGAGATATCTATGGTATAAGTATATTGTGTTTATTTAAAATGTTGACACTTTTCTAATATAATTCATACTGTATATATTTCCATATTGATTCATTTTTATTTGTTGTTACTAACAACTTAGTAAAGACATTAAATAGAACTTCACTGGATAGGAGAATTGAGATGTCAAGATGATGCTTTTTACGGAGTCCTAATTTCAAAATGACTATTCCTTATATTTAAATATGAAGTATAATTTCTACAGTAAGAAAATTAAGTATGGACATAAAATAATAAATTCTTGTCGGAGCAAGGGGAAACAGTGCAAGCATTGGACCTGCATTTTCACAGATAGTTATCCTAGCCATTATATATTGTTTCGTGCCGTTTCAAAATAGCTTCTGACATTTTGCAGATACATTGTACTTTGCCTCCAGAACATCTTCGTTGTTGAAATATTTCAAGAAATTAGAGCAGAAATATTTTTAAAGGCGTTGATGACTGGACATACTTTTGTTAAATCTCTTCATAGGACAAAATTATATGTTATTTACTACTAGTGATATCTCCTTTTGAGTAGAACTGAAACCCATCCGTTTGGAAGAAAGAAGGACCTTGACTGTTATCTAATAAAAATGGAAAGAGAAAAAACAAAAAAAAAAACATACCAGCTAATTTTGCGAATCATAAAAAAGAGAATAATAATTCAAAGATGATTTCTAGCATTTCCTACTACCACAACTGTCCAAAATCATTATAAATTGGAGCTGATTATTATGGTTTATGTTGCACCCTGTTACGGAAATTATCAGAAAACATTGAAAACTGGACAGATTATTGTTCTTTATATTGTTTTCATACTTTAATACCGAAAAGAGGTCAAACATTAAATATAGACAAGGCTCTTCACTTGACATTTTCATCATAGTATAGATTGATTTAAACGAGTTTCGTACAAAATAGGGTAAGGCATCTACTAACATGCTTTTGCAAATCTCATACTTGTAAATTTCGTTGCGCTGTGTCGTTTTATGTCCATCGATATTACATTATATTTGGTTCATAATATGAAACTAGTTAATGTTTCTTTGTTTTGTGTTGTAGCAGTAGACTTAAACACTTATTTCTTTTGCTTTTTACGAGTTGATTGTCAGTTTTAAGTGATTATGATATTATAATAACTATGTAAAATATTTTGCTATAAAGAGTACTTTTAAATGAAACTCTAGACAGATACTGCATAATTTTGAAAGAAATATGCTGTCAGCAATTGTAAGAAAAGGGCAAAATGAGCGTGTTGCAATGATACTGGGTCAGTAAGCGTAGAATGCCTGTTTTTTATCATAATGCACATGTTACTGGATATAGTGCAACATCTTGAATCTTTATTGCATATCACAGTCTGTTTCACCTGCTGTGATGTGTTTTTGTGTGTGTCATTGTATCACCAATAATGCATATGTAGAACAATTTGCACAGAATGGAGATAGTGCTGTTATAGAGTGTCAAAGTTAAAACATTTTCTACGTGTAGACTATTCTATAAGATCCAACAACGACATGAAATGGGTTGGTATACTAGTTATTCAGAAAGAATTGTCACACAAAATATAGTTATGATAATATAAAGAATTCATTGTCTTGGCGAAATAATTAACTGCTTTTTGGGTATTATGAACATATAATCCCTTCTTAAGACAAAAGAGAGGCTCTAGGAATAAATCCTTTGTAAAATTAAAAGCGTTGCCAATTAAAGTTCACGAAAACAAACTATTGTTCGTCTTGCACAATACCATTATCTTTACGGGTTGTACTTCTTGCAATAAGAAGGTGGAGCTGCGGGTACCATCCATCACTTAAATGCCTAGGATACTAATAGCATCTTCATTAAAATGCATTAAATCAAACACTTTCCTGACCAAATTTTAATTACTATTTAAGTGTTTCGAGTATCTGAGGTGAGCTTAACAACAAGGCATCATAGCAACGAATACTCTTCAAATAATATACATATACTTAAATCTATCATACTGTTTGTTTGCTATTACGGGTGTCTTCATAATTCTGAGATAGATAAGTAGATACAATGCGTTCACAATCAACTTGTCAGATACGTATGAATGTCTTAATGAGACTATCATGCAATAATTTCGAATGACGTGTGCACGATTTAAAAGTAATAAATGTCACTCAATGCATCTAGCATTGTCCTTTGAGAAATTATCAAATGCATTAAATATCAGTACTTTTCCATTCATAATATGAAGAAATATTTTCATAATCATTCCAACCTTCGACATAAATGATTGTTATATTGTTGTGAAGCATATGTGTAGAAATCCGATCATCTAATTAACGCACGCTCACACATAACGTATCTCATTATTCTTCATGTAGCTTTTTCACGTTGCTCACAAGTTTAACACAAAAAGCATTGTCGGAACAAGAATTCAGTTAAATGGATGTGAATTAACAAACAGGACAAGAGCAACTGGAGAGGCCAGCACGCGTTTGCCACATTGGATTGACTAAGCTAAAGAAGACTTTGAAGAAGATAATGAGCTTGATGAGGATGTAAGAGAGGCACTTGCCCGAATATCAGACCTGCCACTCGAGAACAAATCACAGTTTCAAACACAGCCTCAATTTCCTTAATGAAAAAAACAAATGCTTAAGGATATGTTAAGAAATCCTATTGTTCCTTTTTACAGACCTCCCGACTGGGAAAACCACATGATATAACTGTCGTCGAGAAAATCTGATAAATATAGGAATGATGCATGGTCTAATCTGGTATATAGGGATTATATTGCAAAGATAAATTCTGCCACAGTTTTGGGGCTCTTTCGGATCAAATAATTAATGCATATAGGGGCGAAACGTTTGAAGGAGGTAAAGAGTTATTGAGAACTTTTGTGAGAAGGTTTGGCCCACCGATGATGCAACCAAAGCTTGAATTAACAAGCCAGCATGCAGCAAAACGAAGTTATAGGTCGCGTATACCAAGGCCAATCATTGCAAAACAAGAAAAAAAAAAAAAATATAAGAAAACAGTATATTTCAGAAATCTACAAATTTCTAGCGCAACAACCTAAATCCGAATTTGGCGCAAAAGAAGAAGACTTCGAGTGGGCTGAACAAGATAGAAAACTTCAAGGAAAAACCGAAGCAACAAAGCAATCATGGACGTATGACACATCTCCTCAAAAGAGTTAACTCCAACAGTTAAGTAGATAATGCACAGTTATCGACACATATGGGAATAATAAATAGTGCTAAGATGGATCGATGAACAATCAAAAAAGAAAGAGGCTGCGGACTTGGTCAAGGACTGCATAATCCTAGCAAACAAACGTCTGGATCATTTGAAACGAAATAAAAGGGGTGCGTTCATATTTTATTTAGAAAATATAATACGCTGATTTGACAATCAAATCACACATCTTTGCTGTTTTTCAGAATAAAAATCATTATTTGAGTAGATTTGAAAAGAAGCTGGAAAGCTCAAAATCTGCCAAGAACCTCCAGGCTACATCACTTTCACTGCAGTTTGTTACAAATAACTATAGATAAATGAATACAGGAAGTATTCACAGTCCTACAATGTAAGGCGCCGAACATGATAGTTACGATGTGGGGTGGGTGGGAGATCCGATACACCTCCATCGTAACTGTCAGTGTCGATGTCTTGCACTGTTTGACTATTAGACCCCCATCACTATGGCCAATTACCCATAGTCTAAATGTCATTTTGTTAAGCCCCAATGGTAGCCAAAACTTAACGAATAGGAACATAGATTTAAAAGATGCGAAAATTGGTTACTCGCGTGTCTGTATAATAATACCACCATAATAATACCACCATATGCAAGAGTCAGTCGTATGTCAAACAAAATAACATCCTCTGCTTTGAAAATTGAACTTCTACTGAGAAAACACGTGTCAATTTAAATAAAATATTAGGACCATATTGTGGAGTGTCCAAAACTTTAGATCGCCTAACATTAGTATTCATTTTTGTTGGGCACTGTCTTAGCTATTACGTTGCAGAGGGAGAATTTCCTGTTTCATAAATAGCTACGTAACAGCAACATTAACAGAATTCATACGCTTAGACAGGCTCTAAAACTGATAGGCAATATCTTTAAAAAACGAAATAACAACAATAAAGTGTTACGTATATGTAATTTAATTACTTGATTGTTAGTTTCAAATATTTTTTATTTTATTCCATTACATGTTATTCTAATGATAATTTTATTCACTGGAGATAACATTTTTCCAGAAAATTCAGTTCAGTTCGTTTTAGCCTGATAAACAGGCAGTAGCTTGTTTACGTTGTATCAATCGGTGACCTAGATCTCGAACCAGTAACACCTGTAATGTAAACAATTTTTTTAATTCAATCTCGGTGAAGAAATCACTGATTTCAGTCAAGGTCATATCTGGCCTGCGTGTGAAATAACGTGTCAATTAGGGTTTTCCAGAGGATTGACCCTCATCCGGGACTTTGTTTTGCGTATCAGTTGGGCTTATTAACACATGTTATTATAGTTTTAGTCAGTCGTAATTAATACCTTTGGTGCTGGAAGTTATTTTTGTGTTGTTCCCAGTTTGATTTGAATTTTTCTATTTTTCGGAATTAATTTATTTTCTCTGGGAAACACTTGTGCTCATTCGAATGCTTGGACAAGGACACTTTTTTGAAATTATTCGGAATTCTAAAGCCCGATTATTATTCTTGATTCAATAAAGAACTGTTGACACGTCAACACTCATCAGATTATAGAAGACGTCACCGCCTTCCATCTTGGAACTTCATCGGGATTCAAACTGTCGATTCACTTAGGACTTTTTATTGTCAGAACTTATATTCATTCATGTTAGAATTAATTTTGGAATAGATTCATAAACCGTCAAGTTCCTTTTCATATTTTTACCTTATTTTTCTAGGGAAATAAATTTATTAAATTTTACGAAGCTTGCTGGCTTCACTCTTTCCTTTGTTACTTTTGTAAGAGCCCAGACACGTAACAAAATAAAGGGGATGCGAGTGGCCGAGTGGTCTAAAGCGCTCTCCGTTACGGATCACTGCCATCTCACCTCTGTCTGCGTGGGTTCGAGCCTAGGATTCGGCGAATGTGAGAAAGCTTACCAGTAGCTTCTCGTGGGTCGGTGGTTCTTTCCGGGGATTTCCCGGTTTCTTCCTCCACCATTAATACTGGCCGCCATGTATAGCCTATCGT
>JAECUM010073839.1:0-15187 GCA_016617855.1 Megalonaias nervosa | reverse complement strand
CCAGTATCACCCGAAAAGTACTACCACATTCGAGAGACGGAAAAACGTTCCTCTAGAAAATTTAGAACTATGGCCTACACGTACACGGTGAAGTTTAAAGATTTCAAGTCAGACGTACCGCTGGAGAAAGCAGAGGGGTTCATCGCCGATGTGTGGGATTCTTTGTTAACCACACTGAAACAGCAATGTCAAGCCAAGGAAGACGATGTCATGAGACTTTCCATTCATCACGACAGTTTGAAGTCCCCTGTTTGGATCGAGTTTAGCAGCCCAGCAGAATTGACATCTTCCAAAGTCATCGACAAGATTCAACACGTGCAACAATCCAACGACAAGTTTCACATCACCGACGGAAAAGCGACACTGTTCATGACCCCCGTGTCTCTTCCCCAAGGGACAGGACAACGCAAAAAGGTGTTATTGGTGGACGACCTTCGCAGCATCAAGCGCAGCATCGTTCAAATTAACAACATTCAAGACCTGATGTGCTTAGCCCGCGCGATCGTGGTGGGAAGAACGTATGCCGACAAGAACGACACGAAAGAATGGAAAAGAGCCTGGAAAACTATTCGACGATCGGACCGAACCAAACAACAAAAAGAAGCAGAACTCCTGTTACAGCAAGCGGGGATATCCAAAGACAGGCCCTGCGGCATTCCTGAAATGCAAAAACTGCAAGACGTCTTGGCTCCACGCTACACCTTGAAAGTACACCCTCAAGAACTGCGCGGACCTCTGTTGTTTTGAGGCAATGATTTCAAAGACGGAAAATACATTCACGTCTATCATCACGATGAACATTTTGATGCCATTACCAGTATCACTGGATTCCTGTCATACAGTTATTACTGTGAGAAATGTGACTATGGCTATAACAATCGAGAGCAACACAAGCGTTGTGGATCGAAATGCTCAGGATGTTTAGCTTCTGAACCCTGTCTGGACGAAGGACAAGAACGAGTGTATTGCTCTGCTTGTCAGCGCACGTTTGTCAGTCCTGCCTGTTACCAACAACACCTAAAGACGCAAGGTTCACAGCAGAAATGTGCTTGTCAGCTCTTGAGATTGTGCCCTACTTGTGGACAAGGCATACGTACTAACAGTGCCAAGGCGCACGTCTGTTCAGGAAAGAAGCGATGTCACATTTGTCGCCAAACCGTGGACTTGGAACACCAATGCTACATTCAAAAATACCATTCCAAACATGAAGAAGAAGATAATGACCAGAAGAAGAAAGGGAATTTCATCTTTTTCGATTTTGAATGCATGCAAGAGACTGGCATTCACATTCCTAATTTCTGCGTGGCTCACCGAGCGTGCGAGAAGTGCATCCAAGAGCCTATCTTGACTCATTGCCCTTACTGCAGCAAGATTCCTGAAGGACGTGAAAAAATCTTTCGGGGATCGAACACACTGGCCGATTTTGCCCAATGGATCTTAAACCCTATCGACGAGACGTGGAGCCAAGAAGATATCGAACGTTACGGAGATTGCCATCGCCATGCCACGGTGATGGCTCACAATTTCTCGGGATACGATGGACAATTTCTGTTGAGATACTATACGGAACAAAGTACCGAACGTCCGAAAGTCACTTTGAACGGAGTCAAAATCATTTCCATGCAAGCGGGACAAGTACAGTTTAAAGATTCAATGAGTTACTTGGCTATGCCTTTGAGCCGCATGCCTAAAACGTTTGGCATGACAGAAATGGCCAAAGGCTATTTTCCGCACTTTTTCAATACCGAAGCCAATCAACAGGCCGTTCTACCCCATTTGCCTGAGGCTCACTACTACGACCCCGACAACATGCGTACCGAACAACGAGAAGCTTTTTACGCATGGTACCAGACTCACGCTTCGGACCCTTTTGACTTTCAAGAAGAAATGTTAAAATATTGTCGTTCCGACGTAGACATTTTACGTCGCTGCTGTGGAAAATTTCGAGAACTGTTCATGGAACACGGAGGGATCGATCCTTTGAATGAAGCTTGCACTATTGCCAAAGCGTGTTCCTTAGTGTATCGTCAACGATTCATGCCCGAAAACACCCTAGCTGTCATCAGTTCCAAACGACCAATTTTGTCAAACGTCAATACTCGGTCATAGCCCTACGCTGGTTACATTACTTGTGTGAGAAGGAAGACAAACGGATCCAACACGCTCGCAACGGAGGAGGCGAAAAGACCATCGGAAGGTATTCAGTAGACGGCTGGGACTTAGAAAACCCCAAGATCGTGTACGAGTTTAACGGGTGCTTATTTCACGGATGTCCCATCTGCTATCCTCAACGTGACACTAAAAACCAGTTTTTACAACGGACCATGGAAGACTTGTACCAGGCCACTTGTCAGCGACGCTTGAAGTTAGAAGAGCAAGGATACCAAGTAGTGGAAATGTGGGAACACGAGTACGATCAGCGATTGAAAACCGATCCCGAGTTTAAGCGCATCGTGGAAAGTTACAAGCTGGTGGACCCTCTGAACCCGCGGGACAGTTTGTTCCGAGGACGGACGAATGCCACCTGTTTGCTGTACCAAGTCGACGAGGAGAAAGGAGAAGAAATCAAATACTTGGACGTGTGTTCTCTGTATCCGTACGTGTGCAAATATTGTCACTTTCCCGCAGGGCACCCACAATTGCTGACGGAACACATCGACGTGGACAATATTCGACAATACGAAGGATTGATCAAGTGTAAAGTCTTGCCTCCCACGAACTTGTACCATCCCGTTTTACCACATCATTGCCAAGGAAAACTGATGTTTCCCTTGTGTCGTACTTGTGCTGAAACGTGCAACCAAGACCACCCTTGTCAGCACACTCAGGAAGAACGAGCCTTGACGGGAACGTGGGTCAGCGTGGAATTGTTTAAAGCTCTGGACTTGGGATACCAACTGTTAGAAGTGTACGAAATTTACCACTTTCCCAAGACAGAAAAATACCACAAGGGCGACGATTCTCAAAAAGGCATTTTTGCAGACTACGTGAATGCCTTTTTGAAACTGAAACAAGAAGCTAGCGGATATCCTTCCTGGTGTCACACTCCCGACGACCAAACAAAGTTCAAAGAGAAATACTGGAAGCAGGAAGGCATCACTTTAGACCACATCGAGAAAAACGAAGGAAGGCGATCGTTTGCCAAAGTGATGTTGAATTGTTTGTGGGGCAAAATGGCACAACGACCGTGTTTACCCAAGACGGAGTATTTGACAGAACCTTTCCGATACTTGCAGATGATTCACGACAAAACCAAATACATGAAACACGTGGACGTTGTTCGTGAGGACTTGCTCTTAGTCAATTACGAAGAAGAACTGGACTTTGTAGAAGCCGACGAATTTGGAAATGTCATCATTGCGGCCTACGTGACAGCCCATGCTCGCTTAAAACTGTACGAAGCTTTAGAACTATTAGGAGATCGTGTGCTGTATTTTGACACGGACAGTTGCATCTACATTGATCGCCTGGGTCAACCTCACCCTGTCATCGAAGGAGACCGTTTAGGAGCCTGGACGGACGTGCATCCCGACCACAAGATTCTAAGTTTTGCAAGTGGCGGTCCCAAACATTACGGCTACGAATACCGGAACAATCAAGGAGATGTGCACACGGAGTGTAAAGTGAAAGGATTGACTCTCAATTATCGCACCAGTCGAGTGGTGAACTTTAGCACATTGAAAGAAGCCTTGCAGTCTGGACAGGATCGAAACTTTAAAGTGAGCACCCACGAACCGCACAAGATTGTACGTTTACCCACACACCAAATCGTCAGTCGACCCTTGGAAAAAGTTTATCAAATCGTGTACCAGAAGCGAGTTTGGCTTCCCAACCACTTCACTTTACCGTACGGTCATGCCGATATTGGTCAGCATATAAAAAGGGACAACGTTCAAGGTCGATAGTTCATTGTGACTATTGCTAAGCGAGAAAGATGAATATTTTCAAACAGCAAGTATCGAGTGTAAGACTCAAGTCCAACGAGAAACTCGAGTGCGATGCTGTGCCTCACGATCACATCACCAACGCAGTACCACATCTTAGTTGTTTATTTACTAACGCCATGGCAAACGACGTGAAACCAGTGCGACTTCCAGACCACAAGACTTTACCTTATGGACATGCTGATATCACCCAGTATAAAAGAGGGAGCACTTCCAAGAACGACACTTCATTGCGAGGACAAACACCAAGAAAGATGAATCACTCTACGCAGATGAAAAAAGAGAAGGAACAAACATCATTGACCACTTTCACTACCATACCCTCACAGCAAAGTGCGTCCAAAAAGGAAAAAGATTCAGTAGACCTAAAGGAGTATTTTAGCATCCAAATGATTCAGACAGCGACTTCGAGAAAATTTAGGACGACAACTTACACCTACACGGTGAAATTTAAAGACTTTGTGCCTGACGTTCCAGCCGAGAAAGCAGCAGGTTTCATTACGGACTTATTTGACTCACTGTTAGAGGAACTCAAACGTCAGTGTCAAGTCAGAACTCAAGGTCGTTTGAGCCTATCTATGTATCACGAAAGTTTGAACTCTCCTGTATGTCTCGGGTTTAGCACACCTGCAGAATTAACTTCTTCCAAACTATTGAGGGCTATTGCTTCGACGATGCAGACGATGAGTGAAAAATTTGACATCACCGATGGAAAAGTGACCATTCATATGGCATACGTTGTGCCTCCATGGGAAGAAGACAATAACCACCATTGATCTGCTTGTAAATAAGTTTACCTAGCACAGATTTACAGATGAAAGGGAGTATGTGATGGAAAACATCTACGCTGGGACACAAGTAGTAGCTGACCAGATTTGAAAACAACGTGCGTGACTGATAAAAAGAAAAGCACGAATTTTGTCCAGTTGGATCGTTTGTTTCTTGTTTGAGCTTTTTCCCAAAAATGGACATTAATTGTAGCATGAAAAATGTCATTCTTTTATAAAAAAAAATGTATATACGTTGTATATGTTTTTTGAAGGCATGAACTTTAATTTTTAAAAGTAGTTTCTAGAACCAAGAAATAGATAACTTGTATGTATTAAATGGACAGTGCTTAAACCAAAGCACAGGCCGTAGAGCCCATGTATATATTTGAATAAATGTTTGTACCCATACAAAAGTCTTTTCTTTTTGAGTCTCTATTCTGTCTGCGAGTATTTCTTTGCAACATCTCTGTCCCCTTTTCTGTGTGTTTGGATGTGTATTTGTTTGTTTCTGTATGTCTATGTTTGTCTCTCTCAACCCTTTGTCCAATAAATACATTTCACCCTATAAATAGTTTTGACCCTATAAACCCCACGACATTACCCATGTTCAATTTCCATTGACCTCCAGTTGACATTCTCATGTTAAATTCCCATTGTCCCCAAAGTACAAACCACCTCTTCTACCACAGAAGCCTACGTGAGACTATAAATCTTGAGGCCACGGTACAAACGACCAAATTTAACATAGAAGTCTACGTGAAGCTATAAATCTTGAGGCTACGGTACAAACGACCAAATTTAACATAGAAGTATACGTGAGGCTATACATTTTGGGGCTATAGTGCCGGGACCCTTTTTTAACATAGAGGTCTACGTGGGGCTATAAATTTTGGGGCCATAGTGCCGGGACCTGTTTTTGACATTACGGTCTACGTGGGGCCATATCGCCCTCATATACTACTGATGTAGCTGGCGAGATGTGCATTGGATAAATTGTGAACTATGACAATTTGTCATCTGAGTGTTTTTCATCTACGCCAAACGCATTAATCGATACATTGTTAAATTTTCCAAATCGCGCAACATCTTTAACCTCAGCTGGAAATTTTATTGTACCAGTCGCTAGAGTGTTAGAATATGTTTTTTGTAATTTGAAATTCGATCAGCATTATCATCTGCAGGATACAACGCAGACAACTCTGACCAAATTAAACAATAATCATTGCTGTTTTTATACATTAACGCATCTTTTTGTATGTTTTATCTGCGCTGGTAAATCAACGTGCGCACCATCGCGAGTTGAATCCTATTTAGCCATATGAAAATTAATTCTATTGATACCGGCAAATTATCATGCGGAACCATTTTCTTGGTAAGTTTCTATTCTGCAGTGAATACATTGATAAATACCACTAATGATATCATCAGTATCTGATTCTCGCTTCACAATAATAGCACGTGATGATAACCAATTGTCCACGAATTTTACCTCACCATTTGGACTTGTTTTTATAAATCGAACATTAACTGATAATCCTAGCCTTATACTAGTATATGTCACAAATTCTTGCTTCTCAACTGGTAATATTAATCGCCACAAATTTCCTTTTGTGATTTCTGACGACAGCACTTGTTGATTATCAAACGTGAATATTTTATGGTAGTTACCAAAAGCTTTTTCAGTCAGAGTTGGTTTGATCACATGTAAACGAATTTATTTTTTTATTTTTTTTTATTTATTTATTTATTTTTTTCAATTTTTTTTTCTATCCCAACTTGTATCTCATCTGAATTCAAACAGTATTTTTATTAATGTAAAGTCTGCATATCGCCCTTGTCACAGTACTGAAACTACTCTTCTGAAAGTAGTTAATGACCTTCTCTCTGCTTTGGATAGCGGAAAGATTACAGTCCTCACCCTCCTTGACTTGTCTGCAGCATTCGACACTCTTGTTTTGGGTTCCAGCTTGATGACATAAGACAATTTACTGTGGACAAAAATTGATAGTAGTCTCAGCCACAATGATAATGTCACACTGTCACACTCACATGTCTTGAATGTAACCAACGCAGGAGCGCTAGTGCCCTTTGCGAGAGCTAATCCATGCTGCTGGTAATTGTGTATTTTCAGGAGTTACAACCCATTCACGAGATCTGTTCTAGCTTAGTAATTCTTGGTCAAACTGATGCCCAAATAATCGTTCAGCAAGTGTTCGATTAAATCATTCAACAATTGCCTGATCGCCATGTATTGCGATATGTCTAACCTTCTGTTGTTTTAGCAGCGGTGATACTGCACCGAGATATTCTTTGCCATGATCAACCTGTAGCAACTGTGGCCAGTATGAAAGTCCACACGAATAAATTCGTTCAAAAGCGCCTGCGAATTCAATTGCTCTTTTAGTCGACAGCGGCTCCGCTTCTTTGTATCTTCTTGCAACGTCGACGACTGTAAACACATATTTGTATGTGCGCCGTTTACGAGATGTACCAATGACGTCATGTGGCAAAAACAAGATATCTGCCTGATGAACTTCGTAAGGCGTACTGACATCAAACTGTCCATGCTGAATCGTTTCGGGACGTATCAGATAAATTTGCCATATTGCCTGTCGTGACAACCAATCTACGGCAACAACACGTGTAACACCTGCCGCATCGGCGAGTTTGCTAATCTCTGCTGTACCCTTCCAGTATCTTCCTGGGTTATAATAAATCGACTCTATTATATAATTATCGGACAGTAATTGCCTGCTCCCACCGCTAGTTTACCACTCATAGCTGATCTTATCAACCAGTTCACGATTAATTTTCGTATGCGTTTATTTTCATCAACTTCAGCTTGTAAATCAACTTGACGTCCGCGATATGTGTTTGTTGCAAATCTTTATTTTTATCCGCGATGTCATGAGTATATCACTCTTGATCAATCACATTTACTGGAAATTCACCTGGTTTTGGTTGATTGTTTTCGTCAAGTCTGATATCAACTCGGTTTCCAAGACCAGAATAATTATATCCCAAAAGATGCTGCTCGCAATCTTCTATTTTTTTTTTATGCCGCATTTTGCATATTTACCTGTAAGTGTCCGCATTTTATTTTTCAACCTGGTTGCGCTTAACTCGGTTGTATCCGTGACGTCTTGCGTCGAACACAATGTAAACCCGTGATTATAAATAATATTATATTTGTACAATATGAATGTGATTGACTTTTCAGCAACACGCGAGCAAGCACCGGTCAAGCATCATCCAGTGTTACCAAATTCTATTCGATCCATTATAATTGGTCAACCTGGGTCAACCTGATAATGAGGCGGCTCAAATGGAAACTTTATTTAGTGGCACCATCCGTAGATGACCAACGATGCTATAATGTTCTTAATTTAATGAAAACGCAAAGGATGACAATAATGTTATTGAATTTATCACTGACATCGATGATGCACCATCCGTATAGAATCTTAACAGGAATATCAACAATTTAGTGGTCTATGATGATGTCATGCTTCACAAATAAACAAATCCAGCCAGAATATTTTCTCGAGACAGGCATAAAAACACGAGTGTCATTTACGTTACAGAGAGGTTCACTCAGATCCTAAAAGCGATCAGAGATAGCTGCAGTTTTTGGGTTATATTTAACGGTGTTGACACACATACGCTGCGAAATATTCATCAGACTTGGTGTTCCGGTGACATGGATATAAATAAATTTTTAAAACTTTTTTCACATTCTCAAAAGACCCCACATGGATTTATTACAATCAGTTTACACGATCCAGGAACACGTTATCGAATTGATCTCGATAAAACCTTTTATTAAAGAAATAAACTTACCGTATAATGAACCAAGAAATTAGCAAGATTATTTCTGAGATTAGACAATTAGAGCAAGATGGTCTCGCGTTCAACTTAATGTTGAAAAAATCAGCGATGATTTTGAAATGATACAGCGGAGACGGGAAAAGAGCAGATATACGTTAGCGGCAGAATATCGCGCTATCAAATTACTCCAACGAGAAATGGAATTGTCATTGGCTATGTTACCAGCTACCGATGAACGCGAGATAGCTAAATTTGTTCCACTGGCAAGCGCCATTGAGAAAATACGGTCAGAGCTGTATCGACAATATGAAACTTGTACGACTTTACGTGCGCGCGTGAGACAGTTAAAACAACTTGTGCTGGAATCCACCAAGGAATCGACGGAATAGCAACGTCACCAGTACCAAAACATATTAACGACAAAATAATGTTATGCTACTTTGTTTTTGGATCAACCGCGTTTGCAACCCAATCAGTACCTGGATCGGAATGGCCATCAAAATTAAAGATACGAGTTTTAACAGGGTTTGATTTTTCCGGTAACGGATCAAGCATGAAAACGCCTCTGAAGTTTTTTATTTTTAATAGCCAAGCAGCATCACGTAAATCAAAATTGGAGATGGGGAGCTTTAACGAATCATCCACGGAAGTCTCAGTCTTTGACCGCCCAAGTTCCTGGTAATCTTAGACCCCGTCCCTTTTCCTTTGATGTTTTTAGACCGTGTCTTGTTGCTTTTTCAGTGTCATGCTGTTCCAACAGCATCACGTGCGCCTGCGTTTGCAACATCCGCAGCTGCAGCGGCAATCAGCGCTGGTATCGCCACTAGATGTGGCAATATACCGCCTGTCGTTGCTGTATCGCTGATAGCATTTGCAGATCAAGTCTCACGCCCGTTTTTTACTTTCTTGGCGTCATTGTGGTGTTTGCTCTGACGTTCAGTCGGCGATAATTTATTTGGGCCTTGCAACGCCGTTGATTTTAGAGATATTTTTGCCCCAGAATTCTTCTTTGATGCGGATTGCAGCTTTTTAATCTGATCGGGTGTCAGAGTAACGTTGACGTGATTATATGACATTATAACATCATGAGTGATCTAATTACACTGGTGCATCAATGTCTCTCATTAGTCCTCCAACACCTTCAAGCAACTTTGCTTTGTCTGACAGTATAACAGCGATTGCTCTGTATCCGCCAGCTGACGCAGGACCAACAGTAGCTCGCACGTGTAGGGCAACGACTGTCTAAATAAATTCATATGTTCCAACGAGAAATAATGGATCGGATACAACGTCGAGAAATCCCGTTGAAATGTCTGCAGTCCGGACTCGATATTCTGATCCCGCCCCATAAATCTCATCAAACTATGATACTCCCGTGCAACTTTGTTTTGGTCAAAATTCATTATTATGTCTTTAGATGGTTCTTGATGTCCATTTATTCTCAGCGAAATCGTAGACACTGCTAACTTTTCAAACAACATTGGGATCGCTATCTGATCGTTATACATGGTGGTACTCTGAAATGCCACGAATATATGTCGTGGTGCTGAAATTCCTTGATGTGATGCGATCTGCCATGAAAGTGTTCCAGATGTGCCTGGAGCTGTGTCTGTGGTCATCGTCAGCTAAGACAGCGTTGATTTACTACCACTGTCCGTGAACGATAACAACCGTGCTTCTTATGTCACTGATGGAGTCATTGTTGGCATCCATAATGCTAATATTGTTAGCGTTACTTTACTAGCATCATCAACACCAATCTCAGCACGCCAGATAGCATCGTTGTCTGTGGCCTCTCAAACCAGTGCAACCGTATGTTTGGCTCCGAAGATAACTTCTCTAACATGTCTACAGAATCCAAAGATATGTGACAGTGGTATCACACATGAAACTCCACCATCATTGTTAACCTGAGATCGTTGTGCTGCAAATCCCAGGTTGAATTCTGGATTAATACACCGCAATGTCGCAGTACCACCCAGCATTGGCCATGGTTTCATTCCAGCTGGTTGTAGATCAGCAGTGCTAGCCTGTGTTATCTGTGCCATGAGATGCTGCCTATCATCAGGAAGGTCAGTAATGTACTTCGAAAACATCATGGACAGACCGGCGGACCGTGAATAGTCATCGCTTAATCGGGCCAGTCCGATAATTGTCATAGCAACATCAACGTTATCGAGGCATGCTTTAATTTCTCCACCATCAATGATATATCTGGTACTGTTAAACAACGCCATAATACCGATGTTAACGAATGCGCATCGTTCATTTTCAGCGTACACGGTATCATCATCTTTCATAAGCTTACCCTAAACTTCAATCAATGCCTCGGCGGGTAGGAAATTCCTTGATGTATCTTCGTCCACGTTGATGTGGTTATCGTGCTTTGAAAGAATAATATTATTAATCACTCACAGACTCATCCTTGAGTACTGGTGCATTCATGTCAAATGTTAGATCAGACACACGCTTGAATATCTTGAGTTATATTCTCTGTTGTCTGAAACCGCAATTACAACGGGCCAGACCACTTCCCGCGATTAGATTTACGGTTGTTTTTTCTTTTCATCTCGGCTGTAGCTAGTTTCGACGGCCTGCCAGCTAATTCTTTCAACCACTCATTTGCAGCTTGATTATTTTATTTCACTAACACTTGCCGCCATCACTCCGGTGCTGGGCAGTTTTACCGGCTGAGGTTTTCGTCGTACTTATCGCGCGAGTCTGTCTTTGATCGCTTAGAATGCTTTACCAACAACATCACCACAGTGTCAATACCCTTATCACGAACAACTTCGATGACTTTCATGCCTAAATGTTTTGTAATCGGGATATCTTTTGGGAATATTCTTCATAATAAACCTTGACTAGCTTCGCCGAGCCCATCTCCGTAGATCGCTTTATAAACCGGTAATAGCGAATTTATCACTCAATGTTTACAGGTCCACGTTAAGCACTATGTATAATCATGTTATTTTGTTATCACCGATCTAATTGATCAATCACTGTAGTAATCGTCCATAATTTTAACGATCAATGCCCGATAGACGATGTCGGCCATGACGCCACCGGTGAATAAACGCTGACAAATTGCAGCTGCGTCATTGATGATTTCGTGAGAATTATTACCGGCTCGTCTTCCATCAATAAAAATTTCTAGTCGATCAACATCAGCGACAACGTTATTGGGGCAACATTTATCATGAATCACCGGACAGGTTTGTTTTTATGACGACGATCGCGAGTGTCAAGGCCACTTCCGGTTGCTTCTTCAGGTCATTCGTCATGCGGCTCTGGTTGTGGATCAGGAGAGCGCTGCTGGAATGTTTCTCACTCAGCTTTTCTCTTTTCCTCTGTTGTTTAAAACCTAGTTTTTACAATTGATTTTCTTCATTTTCTACTTCTTGACGTTTGCGATCAATTTCTTTCTGTCCTTCTTTCCTTTTCTGTTTTACTTGTTCAGTATACACATCTACCGCCTGGCTAAAAAGTTTAAAATCTTTATCATCACCTTTGACCTGCTGAGCATCGGAAAGAATGCGACTTATATGTTTACGCCAATCATTATAACTATTACTTTTAATTGTTACGTATAGGCTCGTTCAAAAGTAACAAAAGAAAAGATTGAAACCAACAAGCTTTGTAAGTTTTAACAAAAATAATTTATTTCCCTAGAAAACACGGTGAAAAAGTGAAAATAGAAAATAGGACTTACAGTTGGTGAAGACAATCCAAACATTTATCCTAGTACTGAAAAAATACAAGTCCTATCACTAAATAGTTCTATTAGAATCCAGGTTCGAATCTTGATGACGTTCCAAGATGGAGGATGATGACGTCAGGTGAAGTCTCTATACGAATGTCAAGAGTTCCACGTTGAACCACAACTTGTAATGTTTCAATTTAGAATAAATTTCCACTTAACGTCTTTGTCCTAAAACTTTAATACAAAGGAAGCACTTGTATAATTCTCCAGGGAATAAATTATTATATTCTAAAAAAATAGATGTATTTCTGAACAAGCTGTCATCTATGATAAAACATCTCGAGCTCCAAAGATGTAAAAATACAACTCTTTATGGCACCTAATCGAACTATATCCTTCTTCTTAAGATATATTATACGACTGACTATTTCACGGGGATCTGGGTATTTTTAAACTGAACTAAGACGTCATTTCAGGCGCGCACGATGGATTGCGTGGCTATTTCATCATCAAATGGCGCAGTAAACAATGCAATTACACGTAGGCCAGAAAATTACCTTAGAAATAACCAATCGTTTTCGCGTAGTGTTTACTAACTCGACAAACCATGGCATGATCAAATCATGCGTAAGAGAGTCATACTACGTTTTATATAAACATAATATCTCTTTCAAAAATATCAGATCCCGTGAAAATAATCATCACAATGAAATGTAATGATACAAAAATAAAATTAAAAAAAATTTTTTAAATTAACACACAAGTAATTAAATTACATATTCGTAACCTAATACACTCAGGTTTTATATATTTTCCTTTTTCTTACCACACAAACCCAGCAATATGAAGTAATTGGTATGGATCCTTGATGGCTTCAATACCTTCCTCAATAAATTTATCTATTATGTTGGTTGTACCTTTTGTTGGTGATGGTGGTAGTTGAACGTCAGGTGGTGGTTGAACTGGGGGTTGAAGATTGCCCGCAATATCAGCAGGTAATGTCTCAAGAGGTTTTGGTGTTTCCTCAGCTACTGTAACACTTTTTTTTTGTTGGCTAGGCAATTGGTTTAAATAATTGTACTGTACCTTCTGTAAATTCCACATGTGCTTCTTGAAGCTGTTGCAACTGCTGTTTGATAAAATCATGGACTAGAATATATTTCTTAATTGCATCTTGTCGTTCTCGAGCTAATTTTCACAAATGGACACCACTTCTAGCTACTTTCTCTCCAGTCGACCTTCTGAACCTGTTTACAAATTTCCTCTGTGACAAAGTACAAACCATTAGAGATAAGCTTGACAAAAGAATTTCAATTGACTCGTCGTCACCATACAGTTGTGATACAGAATTTCAGCGGCAACCGTTAGCAGCATTTGAACCTGGCGCTATGGATTTACTACGTGCAATTGTGATGAAGAGTGCACCAAAGCCATGTGAACTTGATCCAATTCGAACATCACTGGTGCTTGAGTGCTTAGATCCAATATTGGCTTCACTAACTGATGTTATTAATACCTCTCTCTCATCCGGGGAATTCCCATCGTTTTTCAAAACTGCCATTGTAAAGCCTCTGCTGAAAAAAAAACACCACTCGACCATAACGATTTAAAGAACTACCGCCCAGTTTCTTATCTCCCATTCATGTCAACAATCTTAGAAAAAGCTGTTCTATCCCAACTTGTATCTCATCTGAATTCAAACAGCCTTTTTAGCAATGTACAGTCTGCATATCGCCCTTGCCACAGTACTGAAACTACTCATTTGAAAGTAGTTAATGACCTTTCCTCTGTTTTTGATAGCGGAAAGATTACAGTCCTCACTCTCCTTGATTTGTCTACAGCATTTGATACAATAGACCATGATATATTACTTCACCGTCTCCAGCATGTATTTGGCATTCATGATGCATCCTTACTGTGGTTCAAGTCCTACTTGGTCAGCAGGACACAGATTGTGTCTGCAAATGGAATACACTGCATCCCAGTTGATCTATGTTGTGGTGTTCCACAGGAGTCTGTTCTTGAACCTGTTCTATTCATTCTATACACGCAGCCGCTCTCAAGTGTCATAGATCATCATCCAGTGTCTCACCAGTTGTACGCTGATGACACCCAAATATACAAATCTAGCCACCCAACTGAAGTTGATGCTACCATCCAAGGCGTAGAGAGGTGCATTTCCGATGTGAAATCATGGATGACATGTAACAAGCTGCAGATAAATGATGATAAAACTGAAGACATTCTGATTAGAACACAAAGACTTTCTCATCCACACCCTTTACCTCAGACAATAAATATCAGCAACACCAACATTAAATTCATAAAGTCAGTACGAAACCTAGGTGTAACTCTCGACAGTACTCTCTCACTGCACCAGCATGTCATGAACATATGCAAGGCTGCATATCTTGAGCTGAGACGCATCAGCTCCATTCGCAAATATCTTTCAGCTGATGCCACTAAAACACTTGTGTGTTCCTTAGTACTTTCAAGACTGAACTATTTTAACTCAATTCAGTCTGGTTCATCTCAATATCTACTCCAGAAACTTTAAAAAGTTCAAAACACAGCTGCTCGGATCATCCTTAGAGAACCACGATCAGAGCACGCCTCGTCCCTGTTCTGTACCCTACACTGGCTATCTATTCGATCCAGAATTAAACACAAAATTTGTTCTCTGTGCTACGTTTCACTGATGGGTTCCAGTCCAACATACCTATCCGACCTCACCCATGTGTACATACCAGCAAAATACTTACGTTCCTCTTGTGACAATCGTATACTCATTATTCCCACTATGAAAACGAAATCATATGGACAACGTTCTTTTGCATACCAGGGCCCAGCAACGTGGAATGAATTGCCCACTGAACTTAGACACAGTGATCTTATTCAAGAGCGCTCTTAAAACTCACCTATTTCGACTGCAGGAACAAACT
>JAECUM010073838.1:0-12776 GCA_016617855.1 Megalonaias nervosa | reverse complement strand
ATAATCTATTTGCATAATTGCAATACTTTACTTCCTTGTGGATACTCCAGCTCCAAAAGCAATGACGTTTTGCACCTGAATGTAAATTTTCGCAGTTTTGAAAACAGAAAGTACCTGAACCAATAATCAACCCATAAATCATATTTAATAGTCTGTCGATGTATGCAATCATAAAATCTTATTGTCTCCCTTCACTGACACATCATTTGGCAGTATGTTAAAACACTGAGGTTTGAATATAATATATTTTCATTCTAACAGACGATAAACAAAGAACATTTTCCCAACATTAAAAATTACATAGATTGTAAATTTTACATATATTCGTTGTTAAGAGCATTTAGAATATGTCATATACATTCTTTAAAGGTAAAAGCCTGATAATAATGAAGAAAAAGAGGTGCGTTATTGAGAAAATGTAGACTTTAGACCACTAGGTAAATTAATTTCTATTTGGATGAAGAAAGAAACCCCATAATTCAGATTTTGTACATTGAAATTGGACGATGCGCTGTCGGTAATTGCAAAACTGTAATTTGCAAAACAGTACCCTGAACAAGACACGGGTACGGAGTGTAATGGTGATTCTACATAATTATATCGCTAATGCATTCTTAATCTTGTCAGGACAGGGTTTAAATCGGCGTGACTGGTTTGTAGTTTTGGTGTGTGTGACCAGAAATGCAGTTCGATCGTTAGATGGACGATACAATGCTTTCAAGCAAGCCACCTTGTAACATACTTTAAAGGAGGTCACTTTGTAACATGATTTAAAGGAAATCACACTGCAACATGTTTTCAAGGGAGTCACTTTGTAACATGTTTTAAGGCAGTTACTTTGCAATATGATTTCAAAGAAGTAACTTTGTAACATCTTTTCAAGGAAGTTAATTTGTAACAAGATTTCACGGAAGTCACTTTGTGACATGTTTTAAGGAAGGCAGTTTGTAACATGATATCAAGGAAGGCACTTTGTAACCTACTTCGATGTAGTCACTTTGTAACATGATTTCAAGGAAGTCACTTTGTAACATCTTTTCAAGGAAGTCACTTTGTAACAAGATTTCACGGGAATGACTTTGTAACATGTTTTCAAGTAAGTCACCTTGTAACATGTTTCCAAGGAAATCACTTTCTAATTGTTTTCAAGGAAATCTCTTTGCAACATCTTTTCATGGACGTCATTTTGTAACATAATTCAAGAAAGTCACTCTGTAACATGTTTCATTTTATATTGTATCAGTATTCTAAATAAGATGTATATACACTTTTGTATGTAGGGCTGATACATAATTACGTGAAGAGCGAAAGTTGCGTTGTACCGGTTCAAGGGAGTTGCTTTGTTGTTGATATTATTATTATTATTATTATTATTATTATTATCATCATCATCATCATCATCATCATCATCATTATTATTATTATTATTATTATTATTATTATTATTATTATTAAATGATATTTTAAAAATCTAGAGAATAAATTATAAAAAATTTGCACCTTAAACGCCTTGTAACGACATGACTGTTATATACATATGATCATCAAATTCCTTGGTATATATTTTACCCTTACTTAAAATAACAAAGAATATTTTATATTCTACACCCTTTATCATATGAGCAGTCTCTTTTGCCTCAATGAAAATTGTAATGAAATGAGTTTATTTATTCAGTGAATTACATTTTCTTTGGAACTCGTGAGAGAAATGAGTTTATTTATTCAGTGAATTAAATTTTCCTAGACTCTTGGAGAGCACGCTACATCTATCTTGTTACAATATCAGCAGTCCAATCTACCATTCAATCTGTATACTGAGTTAGAAAGGACACTAAATTATCTTGTATGACCCAAAATCATTTTCAGTGCATTTTTTTTAGAATACCTTACAACATATTATCCTTCATAATAATATTACTGCCAGTTGCCAAAATGGTTCGCAATTTTCATTACGTTGCAGTCAATATAATGCCATGTGACGCAGTGCAATTAACGTTCGTTATTTTTCTTTTAGATGTAAACGAGCACTAGCGTTATAAAGAAATTTAGAAATCTACACTGCGTGTATTTTTTATGATATTTTGACATAAATGTTTTGGCATAAACTTCAGCTAAGAATTTAAGCTATTATCATAAAAACAAGGTGAAGAAAACTGCTTGTCTGCGTAAAATATGCATACAGCATGCTTGTTTTACCAGCGGCTCTATTTACGTAATAAAAAGTAAGAACTGCACTCACTTGAACGGATATAAAATTAGATCTTCCATCTAATGTTATGATATCAAGCAATTCAAAAATGTTTTGCAGCCACGCCTAAATGTATTTTATATCTTTGTGTATAGAATACGATGCTATAAGAGTAAAGCAAGAGAGATAAAAGGGACATCAGCATAATTTTTTTTTATCACAAAATCCCAGGCAAGAACAATGTGTCCTTCCACATTCCCTTGGTTACAAACTTTATATTGTAAACAAAATTGAACCTGACGACTTTTAAAGTTTGCCCCTTATATCTTACTACGTACGTATATATTTATGTAAGCTAGGCCGAGAATTATTGGATTCTCCAAGTAAAATAACTGTGATATTTCACTACAGTGAATTACGATGAATAATTTCACTGCCGAGTCGATAACAAGATAACCTTGTAATTAGAAATTATTCGTAGACGCATACCAGGATGCCTCCTGATGACGAGGATGCTATTTCGAATCCAGGAAGGAGCAAATTATTTTTTTATTGTGCTATTTTACTTTAAATTGGGAAAGAGAATTATGTAACTCGTTATATTTTCTGTGTGAATAATCAGAAAACACTGTAGAACATACACGATCAACGGCAGACATCCAGTAAGAAATATACTACTGCAATCTCTTATTCAGCATCGCTATAAACTGCCACACTGCAGAAATCGTAACGATATGACTGAAAAAATTGTTAAAGCTACGTTAAAAATCCAAATCACACACACACACACACACACACACACACACACACACACACACACACACACACACACACACACACACACACACACACACTTATTCAGTATATCTTGCGGCCGATAAGCTTGAAAATAAAATAAACCAAAAATTTGCTTCCTACGAGTGAATAACAGATATATTTCATAGAGCTGCTGATATTTATTCTTTACATAAACTTCCAAATAAAAAAATATTAGAAATGCGAGCCATCATCATATATGGTGATTTTAGTTTGAAATTTAAGATGTGAAATCTTTAATAATATAAGGAATGACAAACGAGTTACAAACTATCTCATATGTCAAGAATGACAACAGTTAGGTTCTAAGCCATGGTGCAAATGATACAATGGCAATGTCCAATGACCAGTGTCAGACACAAGACAATGCTCTTTTGACTGAGTTAGATTATTAATCTAATAATCAGCTAGTGGGCACCTTGAATATTTATGAATTTAAGAGTCCAGTTTAGACAAACCATCTTAATTCGTAAATTTGTATTTATTACCTCCGACAGGAGACAAACATTTAAAAATTTGAACAGGAAAGATGAAGTTTATCACAGAAATATCTTCAAAGTACATACCACTATTTGAATGCAATATATGCATATATAAATGCGCGTTATTTTCTTGTTTATAAACTGAAGCACTAGTAGATAATGCAATTTTATGATCTATAAATGGAACCAATTACATATTGCTTTATTTTTTTAAATGCTCAAAAAAAGAACGACTTTAAAATGTTGTGATTGCATAACCGATGTTCTCACAAGAATAGTAGATAAGAGAGTCACACAGTACTATAAATTGTTTTGCCAAAGGAAAACAGCGGCATGGCGTTTGCTACGAAGCCCCCACTTTGTTGGGGGTGGGTTGTAGTGGAAATTGGGTTATCGTTATCTAGAGGGTGATCGCCTTCGGTGTTATTGCCCGGATCGAGTAAATATTAATATAAAGTGTGAAACTTATTATAGGTGGGATAGATAGAGATCTGAGCAGATATATAAAACAGAATGACACAAGCTCCCGTACCTGAAAAAATAACAATTTAATCAATTACATAAACAACCGTGATAATGCATTACATTAGGAAGATACACTTCTTTTGAAATAAATCATTAACCGAATTTCAAACACAAATATACTTATATAAATAGCCGATCTGTTTTAAATGATAGAATTAGTTCATCATAGAATCGAGTGAACAATCGAAGACACTGCCTTGTACAATTTCATAACCTGATTATTTTCGGTTTATTCCAACTTCACTGTGACTGTTCTCCAACTTCACCGGGACTGTTCTTCTTGGTCCTTTCCACTTTTCCCTTCTCCAAACTCTCTATTGTCTCGCCTCTTTCGGCTCTCGAACTTTGTGTGGGTTGGTGGATATGTAAGTACGTGATACGTAGATACTTCGATAGGTAGGTACTTGGATACGTCCCGTAGAGCTATTTCACCTTGCTTTCAAGCTTCGCTCGCTTCTACCGCCAAAATCGTGTCCGTCGACTTTCCAGACATCCGATCCCTTGGATAATTATTTTACGAGTGAATTTCTTCTAAATTCAAACTCGGAGTCTCCTACATTTGTTTTCTCTTGCAGAAAAGCGTAGACTGACTACAAATTTTGCAATGGGACATATTAAAACCAAGAAATCTCGTGTGGGAATCACGCCCCTTATTTAGCGTAACTAATCCGGATTAAATATATCTCTCGCCTTTTATAACTAGGCGCCAAAATTGTAGTCTGCGTGACCTCGAGATTCCCAAATAACTGATTCTGGAAAATCTCAAACCTGACAATTCCGATACAATATTGAAGTTAACCATATCCTTCCAGTCTGTCTTACTGTTAAATAAACGAACGCTTCATTAAGAATCACTTCTCTAATGACACAGACATTACAAATCCGTGCATTATGGTGATTTAACACGCCACGGTCCACATAAATCTAATTAATCGTTCACCTGCCCAAATAATGTGCTCTTCATAGATCGACAGAAATTTGCACCCTTACAGCGTTACCATAGTGATGCCTTGAAATCACATAAATACAGTATCTGTGTGTTGACAGCAATAAGTTTAGGCTACGACACAATGTTTCTGAACACAAAGTTATACATATAAGACAAATAGCACTAATTAAAGGAGAAATCCCTAATTACGAACTTTGTTATAGTCCATTTTAATTTCCAACTGGGATAAGAGCAAAATAAAAAAAATTTAAAAAAAATAAACCAATACAAACAACCAAAAACAGCAACAAAACGGATCCCGTAAATAATTTCTGTCTATAACACAATAATATCTTGGACTTTTGCTGTTTATTAACAGTTGGTATCATAACAGTATGAAATCTTCGTATTTTGCTGTTTGTCAAAAGTTGGAGTCTATAACAGCATCAAATCCATGTCTTTTGCTGTTTATCAACACTTCGGGTCTATAACAGTATAAAATTTTGGTCTTTTGGCAGTTTATTAACAGTGGGGTCTATAACAGTATCGAATTTTGGTCTTTTGCTGTTTATCAGCACTGCAGAGCAGCCTACAGGCAGTGAACAGAACTATTTTTTTTTTTAAATTAACACAATAAAACCAAGAAAATCAAACAAGATTTTAATATGACCATCTCTCTTCCGATCATATTTTATTTAATAATTAATAAACATCTGCTACAGAATAATTATAGATGACGTCGTAAAGGGAATGTTTTAAGGAAATATTGTCAAACTTTAATAAAGTCAAACTTAAATGCAACCAAACTTAGCCAAACTTAACATAGAAGGCGTTTAGTACAATATTTGTTAAATATAGATAAAACAAATTCTATCGCACATTGAATTAAGTAATTTCCGTTAAGAACATTATTTAATATAAGAACAGTATTTAATATAAACGTTGATACAAAAATTAGTTGCCTGAAACCACTTAATTGATGAAGAACTTCATTTATGTGAGTCTTGGATGAGTTATGCTTACTGTCTATAAGGAATAGCAGAACTATAGAATCAAAAAGAAAACGTCTATCATGTCACTGTTTAGTTAATCATCCTATCAGTACTTAACAATTTCTTTCGTCACGTAGGGTAGTGTTCTTGATAATGAATACTGGAGGGATTAGCATAAATAAGAAAGACCAGGAAAACTGTTATATCATCCAGCTAATGCATTTCTATACATGTTTTGGGGAAAATGCAGCAGTGGCTTAAAAAGTATTAAACAATAATCAATGTCTGTCTGTATGTATATATGTATGTATGTATATATGTGTATGTATGTATGTATGCATCAGGGTTTAACAGCACGTAAGCAAAAATGCTGGTTATATGTTGCCGAATAAAAGTAAAGTTGTAAAAGTATAAGAATAAAGAATTGCACAAAAATATCCACAGAAAGAAATTACGAAGATAGACCCTTCCAAACACACTCAAACATAAAATACTGCAAGATAAAAGGTAAAAGGTGATGTTGGTAAAAATGCTGCAAAAGCTATGTACAATAATAGATAAAAGGTGAAGATGGTTAAGTGCTGTAAAAGCTTTTCAAAACAAAAGATAAAAGCAGAAAATATAAATCTTTAAAATAGTGAGAGATAGAGAGATAAATAGAATGAATGAGAGATAGTCATTAAAAAACGACAAAACAGATAGCTGCGAATATGGAAATTCTTATGTAAGTTCTTATGCAAAGG
Organism: Megalonaias nervosa; assembly: GCA_016617855.1. Taxonomy (NCBI): domain Eukaryota; kingdom Metazoa; phylum Mollusca; class Bivalvia; order Unionida; family Unionidae; genus Megalonaias; species Megalonaias nervosa. The sequence goes on along the minus strand of JAECUM010073838.1, from coordinate 6,102 downwards.
AAGTTGTTGTCACAGATTATCTTGAGTCAATACGATATTCACAAAGAAAACATTTACATTAGACAATGCAAGATAATAAGGCAGTTACTGCATTCTTTGGATTATCCAACTGTGATGCATCTTCATTCACTGATATGCAAGGATTATAAACAACGCCTATATCAAACAGCCTTTCAACCAACGAATATTTTCTAATACAAATATGATAGTTGGGTTACGTTCAGTCCACAGGTTGAATACAACTACGTCAATATTGCAAAACTTAAAGAGTTTCTGAAAAGGAGCAGTTGTACATGTTTTGGTGTGCACAATTTTGTTTAGATTAACTGGTTTTTTGTTAATTCTTCCACAATCCGACATTTATGAATGTTCCTTTAGTGCTTTGGCTCATAAGAAGCTTCGTGAAAAAAAACAACAAAACATTTCGATATTTTTTTCGGAAGCTGATTAAAACTGCGAATGTGGGAGTTTCAATCGGGTAGTCTAAGTCATTCAACTTGAATCAGAAAGAGATGAGGAGTAGTCATTGAAGTAATTAGCAATTCGTTTGGTATTTCGAAATCAACCTCTAAAATTTATATATTTTTTCTTATCCGGTATTTCAAGCAAATTTTTTTAACATCCTTTTGACTGGCGTGCATTAGTTGCGTGTGCAAAGTCGCTGTCTGGCATGCATTTACCCACGGTATATGTAAATGAGTTGTTATTGTCTAAGTACATGGTGAAAGATTTTGTTGCATTCACCATTAGTTAAACCTTTTTAAAATGAGCTCCTCAGTATTCTTTATTGGCATCTTTGTGTAGATAGACCTTTTGTTGATCTTTTTCCACTCTCAATTAGAAAAGCAAACAGCATACCGTGTTAGCAGTTCAAGCTGTCTATCTGTAAGTTTCAAACTTGCTTCAAGATATAAACCTGAAAGATAATAATAGTGAGCAGGATCAATTTTATAGTTTTTCAAAATTACTTTCCGAAATTGTTCAAAATGTCGCACAACATTAGTGTGCCCTTCATATCATAGTAATAATAAGGATCGTCTAGTGTTTTAAATGACCAATGCTCTACTACATCCTGAACATATTGATAATCGCCCATTTGGTTTAACTTTTGAAAACATTGTTGTCAGGCATCTATAGTAATGCATTGTTTTAATGAAAATATGATTATCATAACGTGACCAGTTACGAATGAATGGAGAGATATTGAAATTCAAATTACATTCGCTATAATCATAATCTTTTTATTCACCAGTCAAATAATTCTGGTCCAAGTACCTTATCGAACAAGACCATTTTCTCACAGCTATGGCAAATGTTGCTTGAATTAAAATATTTTCATTATCCCCTGTAATTCCTGATACACTAATTTTAAAATCTTTCCCAAAACATCGTAAATTACTTGAATGCAATCAGCACCTATGTAAACAATTGAGAAGAATGTTTGTATTATTTCAGGTACTAACAAGTCAGATGGAGCGTGTTTAACTTTTTGTGCTTTTGGATGTATCATGTGTCTGCTTGACCAAACTACTTTCAAAGTTGGAGTAGATTGGGAATACAACATTTAATTGATGCTTAAACATACTGAATTTTGCGATGGAATCTTCACTGACATGATGTATATCGCATTATCTACCGCATAATGTAATCTTCTGTGCTCGAATGGTTTTATTATGTGTATTCAACTTGTTTAGACGCTCGTTACATATGAACTGTCTTCCTTGATGTTTATTTATCAGGCTTGACACCAATGTCGAAAGATCTTAAAATAAACGTTGTATCGATCAAAAACGAGTATGATATCAACATGTTTTGTTTTTATTTCTGAATCTATATAACATTCATCGGCCTAGTGTATTTGTCTTTCACAGTCTTAAAGTCATAAAGTGACATACCAAATTTGTTTTCGAACTTGTCACTATCATTGTTTTACGAGGCATGTTTGAAACCAGTGTTTATATTTATGTACACTATATTCTGAATGTATCTGAAGATTTAATTTGGCAACATCTAGAACTGACTCAACTGCATACAAGAAGAATGTGTTATCACGATAGTTCACATTGTAGCATGCCGTCTTGTTTTAAACCCGATCGGGCAAATTGATGTAACAGTTTCTCTCAAAGGGTTAATTTATCGACGTTCCTAATTAGTTATTCGAAACTGTTAAATACCCATTAAACAGTGATGTGTTGATCCAAATTGTGCATTAATGTCACGCAACAGTGCGTCAATTACGAAATGTATGTTGGTTAGTGATAACCATAACATTTGTTGAATCTAAACCTTCTTTCCTCGAATGCCCTCATCTAGTGAAGGCAATCTTCTTAATCGGACAGCGCCGTTGAAACGAATGCCGAATTAAACTGAGTGTCCTGTCTATACTTTTCATTAATTTTTCTTTACATGCGATTGGATTGGAGGAGAGAATACGTATAAGTTGGGATCATTGCCACCATAAATTTTCAATGGTTAAGTACATTCATAAATTATCCTTTCCTTTTAATTTTAATTTGACTTTGTATTATCTTTACCGGTCTACGTCTTCAGTTTCTACGACTCTATGACACTCGAATTTCAGCTTCATTAACGTTTTTTCTCGACGTCGGAATTACCCTGCCTTTCTGATATCGCTCTATACTTCGCTGTCTAGGGCGTTCAGTTCAAGTCTTTGCTGTTAGGCGCTGATTCTTTATTTTTGTTTTAGGACACAGTCTAGTTGTATGTGCTATTGAGCCCTGCATGACCTTTGTTTATGAATGCGTCTATCAGCAATCGATCATAATGCTCGAGCTGTTTCATTTCTATGATAAATTGAAAGTATATGATCAACTGTATACGGTTATGAGTTCAAAGCCTTCTGCTTCAGCTGACAAACAAATTTACAACAGTGTAGGCCTTAGTTTAACCAAGCGAATTAAAACTTTGAAAAGAAATATCGAACATTTTGTTTTGGTGTTCTAGGAGAAATATAAGGAACTTTGAACACATTTTTTTTTTATTTTGCAAAAGGAAGAAATAGAGGTTTATGGAGCAAATTCAAGAGCAAATGAAGAAAAGCCAAAAAAAAAATAATAAAAAAAAAAAAAAAAAAAAAAATTAATAGGTATTACTTAGTACTCAGCCTACAAAAAATGATGGTTTGTTATTAACATCAAATATATCATTTAAGAACTACATACAAAGCAGAAGCTGCTAACTGTACAACCTACAGCTGCAAAGCAATACATCAAAAGGACTAAAACTGCAGATATTAAACTAAAGGCACAATGAAATGGAGTATAAGGCACAACAGTAGAGTCTGCAACATGCAAGCCAAAAGAATAATATAAACATTATTGAAATGCTACAGTTAAACACAATTAATGGCACTTTATGCATAGCGGTACTCTCAGACCATTGATGATCTTTAATTTAAGACACATTATAGAGTTGTTGGTATGCTTTTCCACTTCTTTGGTACACACTGTTGTATGTATTTATGAATTTTAATGTTTTCTAGTTTTAGTTAAATTTTTGGAAAATCTGAAAGACAGTTAACTGGATTAAAGATAAGGTTATAACATTGCTTACAAGGGCAACCTAATCACGATACACATATGAAAAACCGATAATAGCTACCTGATAAGAGACGACACAAAAATTGAGCTACGTTAGGCCGAATACATAGAGCAAAATAAAGTACTAATAAATAGATTTAAAAAATTGTATTTGATTATTATTTATCTTTTTCAATATAAATCTAAAGTAAATCATTCAATTAAATTGCATCAGTCATTTAGATAATGTGGCTGTATGGCCTGTGATAGCTTCTAGAACACCTGGTTGTATAATTGTTCAACAAACAATGACGGAAGAGGCAGTAATGCGTCAGAACAGGTAGCTATGTGTTTTCATCGGAAATTAAGAAAATATATTTAGGGTTTCCCAGAACTTTCACTGCATATTCTACAAAGAGCAACACAACAACAATAATAAATAAATGAATAAATAAATAAATACAATAAATATGAATGTAAATAAATAAATAAATAAGTAAATAAATAAATAAATAATGACGACGATGATAAAGTGCAAGTGTAATGATAAGACGGGCAATGACTTCTTCAGTCAGTGATGCAAGCTAGCCAAGCTTGAGTTTGAAACAAATCAGAATGACAACCTAGTCCCTTCGGCACAAGGGCATCTGTCTCGCAAATAGGATGAAGACATAGTCAGAGGGTATTAGTATAAGGCTGAAAAATTCTTATATTCATTGCAAGGAACGAGAGAAAGTAACAAACTACGGTAATCAGACCAGAGAATTTATTAGTATCTGCACACAGAGTATCTTACTGACTGAAGTGTGAAAAATTGGAATGCACATTTCTACGGATTCTCACACAACAAAAACAACAACAAAACCACCACCACCACCACCACCAATAATAATAATAATAATGATGATAATAATAATAATGATATACTAATAATAATAAGTTACAACAGTTGTTGTCTCAAGCATCGGAGACAGTGCTGTGTTGCATCTTAGAAAGACACGAATGGTTGCTTATAAAAAAACATGCGGATTTGAACTGGAGACTTCTGTCAAGCGTATTAGAGTCCACACCTGATCTCATTAATATGCACAGAGAATGTCAGCATATATTTTCGTATCAGTAGTAAATGCTATTTAATTCGAACCTCTATTACCCTGCCGAAAATAATGACTGCTGCTGTTGATTGGCAATTTACGGTGTGCCAAAACTCAGTATAGTTGAACATGGACAGATTCCAGAATAGATAATGCACTTCATTACCTTTACAAATGACATCATAATTATTAGGATACTTGAAAAGTAGTGTAAATTACTTGCCAAATGTATGATTTAAGACATGGAGCCATGTGATGTTCTGGCACTGTAAATGGACTGATTAATACAATAGCTTGCTGTATCATAACATTCAATGACAAATTACATACCTTCGAGAGGACTTAATATAGACTACTGCTTCGTTGATGTTGACGGTGGTTGTAATGATGATGCCGATTACGTTGATGATGATTATGGTAGTGGCAATAGCTGTAGTCACCAGGGTGGTTAATGATCTTTCGTAGCACTAATATTACTAATAGCAACTGTATTATTTGCTGATATCGTTTTTGCTGTGGTATTTTGGCGGTAGTGTTGCGCGCAGTATTATAAGTGCAGTCAGTAAGGGAACGCAACGATTTTGATGCCTACATATGTACAAAGAATTCATTAACATACATTGTATTAATGCCGCACTCGGCGTTTAGAGATGAGTGACATAGTAAGTCTTTTCTCAGCCACACATGTAGTCAATACACATAACTCAAGTAAGCAAATATGAATTATCACCTGTTCGTCACTAAACAACAGGTGTGTGTGTGTGTGCATGTATATATATATATATATATATATATATAGGAGTATATATAGTAGTAGTATAGCAGTTATATATATATATGTTGTTATATATATATATATATATATATATATATATATAGTATATGTTATATATATATATATATATATATATATATATCTGTCTGTCTGTGTGTGTGTGTGTGCATATATTGCATTTAAAATGAGAAAATTAAATTTCAGAAGATCTGATTATTTTTAATTAATATTTTGCCCATCCTTTTAGTCGACACAAACTTTCTCAGTGCAGTTGTTTCAATATAGAAGTGAGTTGCAGACTCCAGTCTTTGATACATTTCCTGTTTACCAGAGTAGATTTTAATGTTATTTATGTAGAACTAGCCATTCTTTAGGCTGAAACATGTTCGTTTTTTATGTTTAACGATGTGTTGTCACATCATTCAGAATTAGAAAATCTGTTATCGAAAGGTACTTCATGATGGAAGTTAAATGATAATGGAAGATATACGTATCTGCTGGAATAATGCCCATTACACAATGCGTTTATCTCTGTCTTAAGTATTCTTGTTGTTTAACATTATAAAACAGTTCTGACAACAAATTTAAAAAGTTTGACGTTTTTATATGACATTTTCTCGAGTGTCTTGTCAGTGTTGATTACAGACGCCAGTTCTGTCAAGATGTCAGTACATGGACTAGAGTCTGATTCGTA
>JAECUM010073836.1:0-21981 GCA_016617855.1 Megalonaias nervosa | reverse complement strand
TATATATATATATATATGTATGATGAATGAAGTTTGGGGTAAAGCGTGTCGATCAAATTATCAATTCCCCTTTAATAACGGATATTACATTGTGTGTATTTGAAGAGTTAATTGTTCACGTGACATAATACAAAACAGTTTCTGGAAAGGAGAAAGTTTTACCACGCCTATGTCCCGATGAAAAGAGTATCTTTGATATATTGCATAAACCGTGGGCAGTCCAAACACCTGTCCAATCTGATGAACAAAATAAATGGATTTTTTTCTTTTTCTTTTATGATTACATTCAGCTTCCAAAACTATAACAAAAGTAATACTATTTTTAATTGTTTTATATTTTTGTAGTTGCGCCTTGATCGTCTTCGACGTAATCCATTACACGTTTGACATTACCAGCTATGAAAGGAAAATTTAAACAGAACGATCACAAGATCGAGACGCATTTAGGTTCATAGTATGGTGGTTACATCTACTCTCATACAGACATACACAATAATTTCTTTGCTCAAGACAGTTTCTAGAGGCGGTGAAAATACAAGGCGTGATTCCCATACATAAACGTTTGATGCAATTATAGAATTGTGCATGTCGGTTTAAATTATATTCAGAAATTTCATGACCAGCAATTTGTATCTTTTAGAACATATAGGCTAGATTGTTGTGGTACATATACTACAATCTGTTTGATGCTCAATATCATTTGGGAAATGTTAGATCGATTTTCGACTCTTCCCCTTAGACGTGTTCACCTCATGTCTGGATATACAAGTCCCGACACTAAAATATATAATAGTATACAATAGTTTTAGTCAATGTTAATTGCCATTTTGTTATTATATATAAATATATGTTGCCAATGCACGCATCAGCACGAGAATTTTTACATATTTATGTAGTCTGACGATAAGTTTTACGAAATTATTTTGTATGAGTTTAAAAATGTCGGTGTGTAAAAGAGTTTCTGGAGTGATTTTTTAATTAAATAGTGAATTCGGAAGAAATCTGCAATATATACATTTTTGTGTTGTATTTACGATGTCGTCAACCGATAATATTATATCGTTAAATGTATTAAATCGAAACGCAGTTGACTTACTGTTGCTTGTAATAATTTCATTTGACATCATAGCTCTATACATCATAATTATGTTTCATTCTCTTATATTTTTTTTAAAATTCAGTAAAGATAATTATATGTCGGCATATTTGAACCATTATAAAGTTGTTTCTTTATTAGCTTCACTGGTCATAGACTAGAGGCGTTAGTGGGATGGATGTCCGTCCCCCGTCTGTAGTCCGTCTGTCCATTACAAGTTTGTTATCATTGCTCCTCCTAATTACTTAGATGATTGCCATGAAACTTTGCAACCCATTTATCATATGGCATGGCTGGTCCAAAATGAAAATGACGTCGCTTCAATGTGGCCGCCACAGTGGCCATCTTTAAAATCTTGTTATTGGTACTCCTCCTGATTGGATGATCATATCAGCATGAGTTTTCAATAATAGAATTCTTATGATGTTTTTTGGGACGTAAATGAAAACCCAACACAACCTTTAGAGCAGATATATTGAAAATATAGGTATCATTGCTTGTCACGAATGGATGGTCAAATCGACACAGGGTTTTCACTACAAGACTTCCTACTGATTACTTGAAAAGGAGAAACTCTAAACACTGCAAAGAGTATCCGACAATTGCAAGAGAGACTTTATTCAATAAGAAAGAGTAAGTGAGTCTTTATTCGATATCGATACAGTGAGTCTTTATTTAGTTGGCTTTCGATTTTAGATGTTTAAAGAAATATAGATTTCAAGGTTTTATCACTGGTTATACTGACTTTTTAAAAAAGACCTTGTATATTTAGGTCTCGTTAAACGAACTTTTAATTCCGGTTAATTCCGTGTATGATTCATGGTTTTAATCTGGGTTATAGAGTATAAACCCTGGCCTTACTTCAGACGTGCAACTATCACAAAACGGCTAGTTCCGCTTAGTCATTTTCACTTCCTGAGTTCAGAGGTAAATTGTCAGACAAGAGACAATAAATATTTTACATTTGATATATTTAATAATTCTTTTATTCACTTTCAGAAGCTGATATTGTCCAGTCTGGCAAATTCCTTTTTCTTATTTGAATAACTGCTGAAGATAGCGTACTTGTTGCTAATTCAGGCTGATTTTTAGGGCACATGCGACCAGGTATTTTTGTTAGCTGTTTGTTTGGAACATGTGCAATTTCTGTAAGTATAATATCCAAAGAAATTTCAGCCACATTACACGAAAGTAAAATAGAGGTATGCCAGCAGTTACTGCGTTGTGAATGTTGCAAATGCAAACATTTTCACCTTACACCAGTCACTGTCAGAAGTTCAAAGTATCTGTTGAACACACCTTCGTTATCGGTACAATAAATAAGTCTTGTTTCAATATCGGTACAGTGAATATTTATTCAATATCGGTAGAGGCCCGTGAATCATAAATAATATTCTGAAACTCATGTTGAATATCAACTAAACTTTGTGACGTCTTCTTGGTACGTCATTTTACTTTAGCCAATAAATGTTTACAATTTAACGAGTGCATTTGACCAGACAAGAAGAGGCTGTCATTTTTTATTGTCGAATGTTTGCTCCAACGGTTGCATTTTTGCCTTTTTATAAGTAGCTTAAAATTCCAGTAACCATTTTTAACTGCTATGACACAAAGGTTTCTTACAGAATATGAGGAACTTCTTTTCGACTCCAGACTCCATGATCACTAACCTATCAGAGAACAACTACTTAAGTCATTCTGAAAACTCAAATATTTTATAAATACTGTCCCTTTTGTTTAAAATTATACATGTATGCAGATATTAAATACCAAGCTAATCATAAATGCTCATATTTTCAACTTTACCCATAATAAACTATAAAGCACATAAGGTTTTGAAATGTGAGCACGTGTTCAGTGTCGGAGGCAGTGCCGGCTTACCCATTTAGCACACCAAGCACGTGCTTAGGGCACCAGAAAAAAAATTAATTGTTGATGATAACATTTAATGAATTATATATGACCATTTCGATCAGCGTGTACGAGTACTTTGATTTAGAATGATGGCAACACTGGTATTTTCCCACCTTTTTAAACTTTTAATATTGTTTCTATTTAGTTTCACAAGGGGGGGGGGACCATAATATATTTAGTGCTTAGGTCTGTGGAAGGTCTTAATCCGGCACTGGCTGGAGGTTAGGCAAGTTTGGAATTTGAGCACGTGTTCAATGTTGAGTTCGGTCACTTTTTAAATCTGACCACGTGTTCGGTGTTGGAGGTCAGGCAGTTTGTGACTATAGTACCAGTTTTATTTTATGTTAATTCTACTTCAGAAATTTCAATTTATGTTAGGTTTAATATTGACTCCATTGTACATTCACTGACTTGCAAGCATCCGCTTTAGTCAATTTGTAGTTATTGCATTTACAACCAATGTAATAAATAAAACATTGTAGTAAGTCGAAACTTGTATTTACAACATACTGCACACGACTAGACCTGTTGTTGTTTATTTTCTATGTGTAGACTTTCATTTACAAATATTGACCATTTTCTCCTAAATTGTTTTTAATGCCGTACGAAACATATTTTTCCTGGATGGCAAATAGTGAATCATTATTGTTTTTGTTATTCCTTTGCTGTATGTCATGATTTGTATACAACTGTTTTAATGCTGGCCTTGTACACCTCATTTTTATTTATCCAGTCAATGTCTTTTTTCTCTATTTCTTGCCGCATGCTAATTTGCCTGGTCATAGGGTTATGTGTACTAGTTGTCACATAGAGTAATTTAAAGAGTTCTATATGTCATATTGAGTGCTTTCAAGAGTACTAGATGTCACACAGAGTAATTTAAAAAATACTAGATGTCACATGGGGTACTTTAATGAGTACCAGATGTCATGTGAGCAATGTAAAGAGTACTAGATGTCACATGGGGTACTTTAAAGTGTACTAAATATCATATGGAGTAATGTAAAAAGAAACAGATGTTACATGGGTAATTTAAAGAGTACCAAATGGCACATGGAGTAATTTAAAGAGTACTGGATGACACATGGAGTAATGTTAAGAGTACTAAATGACACATGGGGTGATTAAAAGAGCACTATATGTCACATGGGGTTAATTTAATGAGTACTAAATGCCATATATGGTAATAAAAGAATTAGATGTCACATTGGTAATTTAAAGAGAGCCAAATGTCACATGGCTAATTTAAAGAATACTAAATGTCACATAGGGTAATTTAAAAACTGATAATTTTCATATGGGTATTTAAAGTAATTTACAGAGAACTAGATGTCACAGGGGGTAATTTAAAGAGTACTAGATGTCACATTGGGTACTTTTACGAGATTTGAAAATTGTGTCTTTCGTAAGCGTTCACTATACAATTAATGTGTGACAAAATAAAATGTTACTGCCTAAAGAAAGATTATTTAAGATATTTCGTTGTGTTTATATTATCACTGTATATACATTGCTTCCACAACAATTTAACTTGAATCAATATAAATACAATTTTTACATAAAATTTGGTTTTATACCATTAGGTGCTTTTCACTCAAGATTCACGTTTTGAAATGCCTATATTGTTCATTTTGGAGTCAAACTCTTCGACTTTTTCATTGGATTTCTCCAGCTTGTCTTTTCTTATCTGCGAAGGTATAGCCTGCTGTCAGCATTTTTATATTGGTGACCTCTTTGCATTCTGATGTTAATCTGCACATTCGAATTTGTATTTGCTACATAAAAGTCCACGCCTTAAATGATTCCAATTAATTATTTGAATAATAAATGCCAAACTATATATAACAACATTGCTGAAATGCATGACAGTTTTACTGTCTTCCATTGAGAAAGATATTGTGTGTACTATTTGTGCGCTCTATATTCGCTTTTTTTGTCTACAAGTGATACAGACTGCTTTGTAGAGAACAAAAAACAATTAAGAAGTGAAGCAGTAATTTTACTAAATTATTATGTACACTGAATAAACATATCTACTTTCAGCTTACAGCATGGGCAGCTTGTACCCCCTACAGATTTTAGAAAATAAAAAAAATAAAAAAATAAAACAAACATCAAGGACCATAAAAATGTACAAAACTTACTCCTGTCATTCATTGGTTTATAATTTCTAACTCGACTGCCATCAAGCAGTCATTAACATTTTTCATCGTCTCTACGTTTTAAACGAAGCGAAATTTTTCAATGTTAACGAGGAGCCTGCTCACTGTAATTTTCTGAATGCTGGAAGAGTCCCATTTCAGTGAGGGGGTGGACGAGAGACGTACAGAGGCAGAGAAGGTAAACACTTTGTCAAATTCTAATATTACCCAAAAAATAGAAAGGGACAAAATATGCCTTTACATCTCAACGTTAGGAAAATTTACAGACTCGAAGGAACCACAATGAACTCTATTACTCCTGTTGTGTGAAAATATACTCTCCAACCAAAATATGGATGCCGTATTAGAGCTCAACATCCGTTAGGGTTGAAACGCAAAAAGAGCGACTATGATAGGGACTACTCTTTGGCGGTTGAGTTAGAAATTATAAATCAATTAATTAAAATGGGTCAAAGCTGATGTGTGTGTCATGAATTCTAACTTTCTGATTCACTAACATTAAACTTCATTTTAGGATAACCCTTACAAGAATTAGCACCATGTCATACAAGGCTTTATCTTACCTCAAAGCAGATTCTACCACATCTACAACGTTCACGTTGGAAAACACATTTTCAATATTTATTTTTGAAAAAAAATGTATAAACTTTGCTAATACGGTATCGTCAATACATACATGTTTTCAAGTCACGTGGTATATGTTGGTACTCATTTGTGTTTTGAGATGTGAAATGTTCCAAAACAATTTTAGTTACAGGGTCAGCAATGAATTTAGTTTTTATATTACGATATTAGTCATTTGCAACATACTGACTATGTATTGTATGTCGTGAGATATTTATGAAAATGCATTAACATACAAAACAGTCAAACTTTAACATGCGAACACATACTGACCATAGCAGATTACATAGAATTATCATACAGCTTAAAGCCTTATCCTGCAACCTGACATTATGACTGTTTTTCATTTAAATGTGTCATTATGGAACTTTCATATCCTACCTTCAATTATGGATAAATGTCAGTCATACAATACAAATGTTGGATAAATTACTTAAATTTACTTCAGTCCCTCTAATTCCTCATTTATTATTCGAATTTAAAATTTGGGAACCATGTAGAAATTCTATCTTCGTATATTCAGTAAAGACAAATAATATTTGTTCAAAATTTTATTATTTTGTATGTAGATATAACTGATATGATACATTGCACAGAACTAGAAGCTTTTAATCTTGAAGCGGTAGCAAAGTCCAAAGTCTCGAATTCACACAAATAAATAAATAAATAAATAAATAAATAAATAAATAAATAAATAAAGAAAGAAAGAAAAAAAGAAATAAATACAAATTTTATTTAGTGTTAGAGGGCATCTCGTTATCACGGAAGTATATCTTTCTTGCATTCATATATGCAAAAAATGTAAAGCAATCAAGTGTCATAAGTTTAAAAAATAAATTTTCTTTTATTTCACTTTATCGTATAAACATTATATAAAAAAGAACGAGAATTCATTACAATAAAAGTTCATGAAACATACATAGTGTTTGTTTATTTCTACATCGAAAGAGTCTTGTAATGCAAAACTTACCTGACTCTTTCTTTCCTTATATTTGAATAATGATATCCGCCTGACATTATCTTTACTAATGTTTAAATTATGCTCTCCATCTGACGCTTTCTTTACTTATGTATGAATTATTCTATCCACCTGACTTTTTCTTTCCTTATATTTGTAATTATGCTATTCACTTGTCATTTTCTTTACTGATGCTTAAATTACACTATCCATCTGACTCTTATACTTATGTTTGAATGAAGCTATCCACCTTATTCTTTCTGATATTTTAATTTTCCTATCCATCTGACGTTTTCTTTACACTATACAGATAATGAGATAGGTTTAATAAGTGCATACAATGCTGGACTTTACAGTTTGCGTAAGACTTTCGATAGACAGATAGATCGACATTTTTCGGCTCTCTTTAGAGCGACATTTAATATAAATAAATACTAGGAAAGAAAAAAGAAAAGTTTTCGTAACTTGGATCTTAAAATGGTAATCTCCCTGCTAAGGAAACACACACACACACACACACACACACACACACACACACACACACACACACACACACAATAATTTGATTTGATTGTAATCCTCACAGATAATAGAAAAAATGAAGTTATTTTATCTGAACGATGTATTTCTATTGTTGAATTCCTGTACCTGTTTTTAAAAAACCTCAACATAGTTTGTACCACGCAGTAAGCTATTATAAAATTACAGAAGGCTGATAAAACACCAAAAACAAAAAGACATTTGACTGTTCAAAGATGATAACGCTCTGTAGAGCTGAATATATTAAAATGCACATGTTGTAGTTCATATTGTTCTAGACATTTGAAGCATATTACGAATCTACGGTCTTAAATTAAGTAACAGAAGAGTGTGAAAACTAACACGTTTTGTATAATTCAACAAATAATGTATTTCCATCAAATACAAATTGAAAACTTTAAAAAAATTAAAGTTTTGTGAAAACCAAACTAGTTCTAAAAGTTATATTACAAGTCCAAAGGTAGAGTATTACTTATGAATCACAGTGTTGATCCGAATGAACTCCAGTTTTGAATGTGTTGATGTACCAATAGCCTGGAATAGCGTTGATGTGCTAACATTCTTGATGTATCACAATGGCATTAACCACAACATCTGCAAATGAAGTCACAAGAGTCCCAACATAGTGATTTAATCCTAAAGTCTAACAGCACATTGTAATTCCAATCAATAATTTAAATAAATAAATATTCTCAAATTAAATCTGAGCACAATTTAAGACTGATTCCACTAGTCAGATTCTGATGTTACAGTAGGAAAAAGAATTTCTGTTTACTTGACCCTTACATTAAAACCTGTTACACGATGAGGACCAGGATGAAGGTCAAAAATTCATTTCTAGAACATTCTACGTTGTCAACAATATCAGTTACTAAAACGTTAGGAAAGAACATCACAAACGGCAGGTACCCAAATCCAAGTAAACATGCTTTATTACAATTAATAATAATCTGAATAATATAATCTACATCTATATACAAAAATTAGTTACGCAATATGTTATTTATAAAATAAAAGAAATTAGTCAGTTAGGCCGTAAGTCCTACCTTCAATTATGGATACATGTCAGTCATACAATACAAATTAAATATACGTAACAAACAGTATAGGTAATTTATAAAGAATATGGCATTGGTTACATTTCTTGACGCCTGTTGATAACAAATCATGGACATATATGTATAAAACTAACAATATAATGTGTTACTATCTGAAAAGAAAATACACTGTGCAGGGACTTCTAACTTCGTAAATTGCATATTAGAAATATAATCAAATTAGTGACTTGATTGTGTCAACACCCAATTAGTGGATTTTGTTAGATAGTGTTTTGCTGAGGCACTCGTGCCTTACATGTAAATGTAGTACGTCGCATTGACATGTCGCTTGCACTTCCATCACTTCGTTAGCCATCACTTCTACGCATCCCACTCAGAAGAATTCTTATTTTTATATATTAAATCGTATAGATGTTTCCTGATCGTGATCATTAAAATCAAAATATCATAGACGTTTACCAGATAACCTTACCATTAATCACTTCTTATCTATATGGCAACAATGGAACGCTAATTCAGGTACAAAGAAATGTAATCATTAAAACAAATAAGATTATCCACAAATCAGTATTTCATTAATTTGTACATTGCTTCAGGATCTGATCATGCGAGGATATATGGTCCGTCATCAAAGTTCTGGGCTTTTCTTCATTCTGATTGACTCGTCTACGACATCTTTATATCCAGAAAAGAGCTGACCCAGCGCCAACAATATAATTTATGATAGATACCGGATTGTCTAAAAATTAAAAATAAAAATAAAATGGAAACACAAACCAACATCACAGTTTATAAAATGACACAATAGTTGGAACAAATGTGCCGGGAAAGTGAAAAAGTTTGTTAAATGTTAGTATTATTAATGCACCATTTTCCAACTTTTCTGTCATCTGGTAGAATGATATACCACACAACATCGCTAGAATTAAATAGGACAGAGAATTTTAATTCGTTTCAAGCAGGATTCGAACCTGTGACAAGAGTAACGTTCAGTATCGTCTGTTTCACACGAACCAGAATGGAAAAATGTCAAAGATAAGAACTCATCTAGAGCAAACAGAATTCAACTCTCCACTGTATGATCTAACCTAACGCACTGGATTTCTCTTGCAGTAATACAATGTAAAGGCATAAAGTAATAAAGAAATATTATATATATATATATATATAATTAAAATTTACACTCACATATACCTAACGAGGAGGAAATTGCATATCCCTGGATCATTCAAAACACTTTATATAGTGTGACATTTTTGTAGCAAGAATAACACGCCTGGCCATGAAAGACCCATTTGCTTCCATGTCCTCAACGTATTAACTGGTTCCATTGTAATAAAATCACTTGCGCACACATGTACACATATACACGCATTATTCTCATCTAGAGTTAAAATGGATCTATGAATATATGTACCTAGAGTGGCCAAAAGATGTGCATTGAACATACACTATATAAAGGTCTGCACAGTTCGCCATGTTAAAAGTCATACCGATAGTTGTCGAAAATAACGCACGCAAAACGTTTCAATGCAACATTGTACGTACAAATTTTCAGATGCATGCTATGCACACGCTTACATTATATCCGGATACAGTGATAAAATTCTGTACTGAAAGACTTTAGAAATAGCATATCAGCTGGTCAATAAGGAATTGATTTAATTCAATGGAGATTTTAGTGAAGCAATCTCAAATGCGAATCTACTAGCGGATTCTAAAAGGTACATGCCGATAAAGAAAAGGTGTTTTCCAAATGGTTAATTTTCGACTTCGGAATCTGGATGTTAGTATTAGTTGTAGATCTGATATTACGCTCAGTATTTCATGATTTCATGATCCTAGTTCAATTAAATCAGAGATAAAATCTGGAGACGTGATGTTTAGAGAGTAAGAGACGTAAGTACCAAGTACTTTGAACAAAAAGGTTACTTTAATCATACACTTATGTCGCTGGTGTATACACTTAGCATGCAAGAACCCCAGTTAAATGCTTAAAGTTAGTTACGTTAGTTAAGAATGAGTTAATAATTTAAAATACTGAAAATATTATATGAGTACTGTAACTACTACAATGAATACTGTAACTATTATATTGCGTACAGTGCCCGTTACACCGAGTACTAAGACTATGTATGAATACAATGAGTATTATAATGAGTACAATGAGTATTATAATGAGTACAATGACTATTATAATGAATACAATGACTATTATAATGAGTACAATGACTAGTATAATGAGTACAATGACTATTATAATGAATACAATGACTTATAATGAGTACAATGACTATTATAATGAGTACTGTGACTATTATAATGAGTACTATTACTATTATAACGAGTACTATTACTATTATAATGAGTACAGTGACTATTATAATGAGTACTATGACTATTATACTGTACTTTTTGTACTGAGCACTGTAAATATTGTAATGAGTACTGTAAATGTTATACTGCGTACTGAATATATTGATAATTATTTATTTAAAGTGAATGAATTGCTAGTATTCACTGGTTTACACTAATTAAAGGTGTTTTTAGCCTGTTTGGGTTTGATGAAACTTGGATGTTTCCCTATTCTATAAATTGATCCTTGTTTGCTATAATCTGTTGACTAAAGGGTTCCATGCCTTTCTGTCTTATTACATTGGAACAAAACATTACAAGATTCTGAAAGCTGTCTGCATAAACATGTAAATATTAACTTTGGCCTCAAAAATATTTAATTGCTTGTGTAACCATAAACATATATTACGTTTGACAAAACTTCAAGTGTCTTCTCATAACTGGTAAATTGAATCTGATGGATATAACAAAATACAATCGATAGAGGTGCGACATTCTTTCATAATATGTTCCAACCATGATATTGAAAATTAATTTAATTTTCTTTAGTACGTCAAGAACATACTAACCTGAGCGAACATTAAATTAAAACGTACTTCTGTAACAAATCGTTCATTTGTTAACGTCTGCAATACGAAATAATATGAACATCAGTTAAATTTGTGACAAAGATGTCTTTTGTAAATTTATCCATTTGATAAACACACATTGTTTATAATATGACTTCTGTGAGGATGGACATGCTCATGAGAATACTCCATTAAATTGAACTGAATATATCATGCCTTTAACACAGAGAATGCGTTTTTATGTTGATAGCCATTGTAGACGTGAGAACAAACATCACATGGAATCAAAATAGGAAGTGCCAAAATTATTCTCATCGCATTTATCCGGAGTTCATTATTCATAGGATATAGGTTATAATTTTGATGTATTTCCCAATATAGTGCATCCCCAGTCTATCAGTGCCAGCATATATCCATAAATAGTTTTGAAACCACTGGGGAGGTTGCGTATTCGACAGCTAGTTTTGGCAAGAATTTCTTTTGACGACCATTGCACATAAGTCATCGATATGTAAATTTTCAATAGAGGTATTTATCAATGCCTACATCAAGAAGTTTCTGTTTGTTTTAACATTAGTCACGTTTAGGCCATTTTGAGTGAGAATGTATTATTCGGAGACACGTGTATCATTGCCGGATGAATGATAAATTGTTTGCGTATTTATATTTTGCTCTCTGCGAGCAAACATATTTCGTTAAATATATTGCAGGACTACTGTTGGACCCTTCACTGATGCACCATATTTTTCAGAATGAAACAAAAGACCGTGCAAAGTCAGGAATATTTAAAAGTTTTAATATGGATTTTGTTTTTAAAATATATAACAAAGTGCTAAATAGATACAAGAAGAACTAACGTAACGATATTATATTTGGAATTAAAACGTGCAATCTATTTTAAAGATTGCTAAGACAGTTTGAATTGAACACGTTTTGGGAAAACAACAAAAGTGTTCAATAGACGAAGTAGTTGAAATGAATAGTAGGCCCTATTCAGAATGACAAACATTATTGATGTGACCGTAGTATCTTAAAAGATTAAAACTACATTAAATGCATGAATCATCGGATAAAAATGTGATTGTATTGTTCCACCTAAGATATATGATCAAGTCTCTAACTAAGCCTAACAACCTATGAAATCCACAATGATATTTCAACAGTGGGAATTACCTAGAGGAGATTTAATGTTTGCCGCTTCTTCTAAACATTTGGCAATCTCCTCGAACTTAACCAAGTCAATGAAACACGGGACAGTTTTTTCCATGTGATACTGGAACTTAACCAAGTCAATGAAATACGGGGCAGTTTGTTCCATGTGATACTGGAACTTAACCAAGTCAATGAAACACGGGACAGTTGGTTCCATGTGATACTGGAACTTAGCCAAGTCAATGAAACACGGGACAGTTGGTTCCATATGATACTGGGACTTAACCAAGTCAATGAAACACGAGACAGTTGGTTCCATGTGATACTGGAACTTAACCAAGTCTACTAAACGCGGGGCAGTTGGTTCCAAGTGATACTGGAACTTAACCAAGTCAGTGAAACACGGGACAGTTGGTTCCATATGATACTGGAACTTAACCAGGTCTACTAAACACGGGACAGTTGGTTCCATGTGATACTGGAACTTAACCAGGTCTACTAAACACGGGACAGTTGGTTCCATATGATACTGGAACTTAACCTAGTCAATGAAACACGGGATAGTTGGTTCCATGTAATACTGGCTACTACATCCATCTTAATTACGGCTAGAAAATATTGCAAGCACAAACCAATTAAGGGTACATTTTGATTTGTTAGAATCTATGTGCTTAGTACTACAATTTTTCTTGTGTTTTCAAACATAATGAATAGTGTTACCCGATGTTAATCTTATAATTTTCCTATAACGACGTTTACAAATTTGTTCCGTTTCGTTTAAATGCTTTCACCAAAATGTTTCCTTCAAGTTTTATCATCCAGACACAAATAGCTGTCAGCCATTTTTACGAACAGAATTAATAGACTATATCTTTTCATTCCATGACGTCAGGAATCTTCAAATAAAATAACAGAGCAAGTGTCCTTGGGAAGTATTATCATTATGTACAGTTAATATAATGTACGACGGAATCTGTTGTCGCTCGCTGAGTATTTGTTTTCAAACTGACCCCATCCACAGTTGATATTTAATACATCGTGGCATTATAAATCAATTACATAATCTGAGATTAGAACAAATATTTATAATGACCCGCTGAGATTAAGAATCAATTTATACGGATAAGCGTGTGACGTCGAGTAACACCATAAATGTAATTTAGTAAAGAAGTACCATCATATTTTGTTTCAATGGTATCCTATACAATGTATTCAGAAATATCATGAAAGTGAGCATATGAAGATGGTTTTAGGGAATTTATACAAAAAAGAACAATGTAGTTGGAAAAAAATAATTCTGACCAAAATTACTCATTATAGACACCTCCACCCACGATCATGGGGAGGTTTGAATTATCAACGAAAGTACACCCACATAAAACTATTTGTTTCAGCAGTAAATTGTTATCTTAGAAGAATAAAGACATATTATTTAAACGTGTGTATGCTTTTTGTTGCTGAACAAACGATTGTTCCATTATTGATTAAGTCCTTCCCGCACCAGACAGTCAAAAGTCAGTCGTTACATAATTTTCCTTAGAAACGTATAAACAAAAGTTGGATCTTTTAACACGGTCCATTTGATCCTCGTTTCTTGAGCATTGATATGTGTGGTTATGAAGTAATAAAGATAAAAACCAGAAGCACGAGGAACAGTTACCTTATCATGTCTTACTGACTGAATACATGTCTTACTAACATAGCTTGATTGGATACGTCTTACTAACATTGGTTGGATACATGTCTTACTAACATAGCCTCACTAAATACATGTCTTACTAACATAGCCTCACTGAAAACATGTCTTACTAACATAGCTTGATTGAATACGTTTCTTACTAACATAGCCTCACTGAAAACATGTCTTACAAACATAGATTTGATTGGTTAGATGTCTTACTAACATAGCTTGATTGGATACATGTCTTACTAACATAGTTTAGTTGGATATATGTCTTACTAACATAGCCTCGAGACTACCGGTGTGAATGTTTCCCCATGCGCTATATCGGAATATTTGAAAAGTAAAGACTCACGCAGGAACCTTATCGATACTTGCGTTAGAATCAATCATGTAACTGGTCGTTTGGTCGGTATTGTAAAATTAACTGATTATTTGCTTTAATTAACGTTTTATATAAACCAAATTACCGTTTTATATCTAAATATTAAAGAATAACTCCAGAAGCATGTCTTTGGAAGTTAATAAAGTGAATACGTAAAACACATTACGATGATTGAAACAACTTCATTTATTACATTATTGATCAATGTGAACATTTTTTAGACGTTATACCTATTTATCAATGTAAACAATGTATGATGTTATATTTATTTATCAAATTAAACAGAATGAAGACTTTATATCCATTTATCAATGTAAACAGTTTAAAAACGTTATGTTAGTTTAGTTTATCAATGTGAACAGTTTAAAAACGTTATGTTAGTTTAGTTTATCAATGTAAACAGTTTAAAAACGTTATGTTAGTTTAGTTTATCCATATAAACAGTTTAAAAACGTTATGTTAGTTTAGTTTATCAATGTGAACAGTTTAAAAACGTTATGTTAGTTTAGTTTATCAATGTGAACAGTTTAGAGATGTTACATTTATTTATCAATTAGAGACATTATAGTTATACACATACATACACATATTTACTAATGATAGAGTTTTATTAATTAGATGTAACACAGAGTTGATAATGACATACAATCACCAAAGACACAGAGTTGCTAATGACATCCAATTGCTAAGTGACAAGCCCAAACATCCCTAAGCCAATCCCAACTGTGTACATATCAGTGATAATTACAGAGAAATACGTGAATTTTTACTTGTAAATGTTTAAAAAAAATTAAACAAATACCTTTAAGCATTCGGTATGGAGTTTGTAGATAATTGTTTTATTTAGATGCAATTTTACATTGAGAATTAACCAATTACACAGGCACAATGTTAAAAATACCTTTGTCTGGTTTTGCAGATTTGTACATCTCAATTAATATTCGTATGCATTAGGTCACAGATTTGGTTCTACCCATTTTAATCTGAAACACAATAGGCTTCTCTCTCAGTGGTAATGCTATAGTTTTGAATCAGATAATAATTTCAAAGAACAATATCAGCTGAGAGTACGGATGCACAGAAACAAAGAACTAAAACAAAAGTAACGTGTATATTGTTACGTGTAGGCTCGTACAAATGTAACAGAAGAAAAGAGTGAAGTCAACAAGCTTTGTATATTTTAAGAAAATAATTTATTTCCCTAGAAAACAATGTAAAAATTGGTAAATAGGACTTACGGTTTGTGAATATAATCCAAACTTTAATCCTAAGAATGAAAAATACAAGTCCTATCACTAAAAAGTTCTATTAGAATCCAGGTTCGAATCTCGACGACATACAAATATGGAAGGCAATGACGTCAGATGTGGTCCATGTACGAATATCAACAATTCCTCACTTGAATCACAGTTTTTGTTTCCGAATAATTCCAGAATAAATTTCCATGAATATCTTTCAGAACTTTTTATAAGAAAATCAACTTGTTGAGTTTCCAGGAGAATAAATTATTAAATCCAAAAATCAGATGAAAAACAAACAATCTGGCAACAAATGAAAATAACACCTCGTTCCTTCAAGATGTTAAAACGACTCAGACAGAAGAATATTAAGAATGCGTATTTAAACCCCCCCCAAAAAACATCATTTCAAGTCTCGCGAGATGGTTCATGTGGTCTCTTACTACAAGAAATCTATCACGTACACCAGTGTAACCCCACATAAGAACCAATAATATAGAAACGTTGTTTACACATCCTGATCACGCAATCAAAGTATGGCCTTAATACTGACCAATCATTTTAACTGCCTGTTTACGATCTTCCCAACCCAAGACGAACTAGGTTAACTAAAAATATTTCTCATGTAACACGTTTTACGTCTTAGATAAACAATTACTAAAAGAAAATATCGAATTACTGAAAAAGAATTTCGAATCCTTTCAATAATCATTACAATACAATGTAATGAAACAAAAAATAAAATAAAAAAGAATTTTAAATTTTGAAACTAACACACAAGCAATTTAATTACATACACGTAACACTTCCCCCATAAAGAAAAAAGAAAGATTTATATAATAAAGCTTTCTTTCTACCATATGTAAATCATACATGAGGTAAACAAAATTACATAAGAAAATTCTTATAAATTATATAAAGTGTATATGAAATAATATTTCTGTAGACGGGAGAGTGCATCTGCAATCAAATTGTCTTTTCCTTTGATGTGACTGATGTTGAGATTATACTCTTGCAAAAACAAACTCCACCTTAACAATGTTTGATTTTTTTTTTTTTTCATCTTGTCGATGAAAGTAAGGGGGTTGTGATCACTATACACAACAACCGGAGAAGGAGCTGAGCTAATGTAAAACTCAAAATGTTGTAATGCCAATATTAAAGCCAAACATTCCTTCTCGATTGTTGAGTGATTTCTTTGGTGCTTATTTAATTTCTTAGAGAAATAGTAAACTGGGTGATCAATACCATTTCTGTCTTCTTGAATCAATACTGCCCCAAGCCCTACATCACTTGCATCCACAGATAATTTTAAAGACTGATTGAAATTTGGAGCTGTTAGAACCGGCGCACTTTTGAGTATGGCTTTTAACCTATCGAAAGCTTTCTGACATTTTTTGGACCAGAGAAACTTCTTTCTCTTACTTAATAAATTTGTCAGAGGTTCTGCAATCTTGAAATAATTGGAACAAAACTTTCGATAGTATCCGGCCACACCCAAAAATCGCATCAGTTGCTTTTTACTGACAGGCACAGGAAAATCATAGATTGCTTTAACCTTAGCATCAATAGGTTTAACTTGACCATGTCACAAAATATGTCCTAGAAAAGCTACACAAACACGGCAGAACTCACTTTTAGATAAATTGATGTCAAATTAGCATCAGTGAGTCTTTCAAAGAATTTCCGACTCGTGGCTAGATGTCCTTTCCAGGTGTCGTTGAAGATGATGACATCATCAATATAAGCATCACAATTATCTAGACCGGAAGTAATCATACTCATCAAGCGTTGAAACGTACTTGGAGAAACCTTCATCGCAAACGGCATTACTTTATATTGATAGAGTCCATCTGGAATCAAAAACGCCGAAATTTCTTTCGCTCTTTCCGTAAGTGGAATTTGCCAAAATCCTTTCGGAAGGTCAAATTTGGTGACGTACTTCGCAATTCCAATTTTATCAATACAATCATCGATCTTTGGTAATGGAAATAAATCTGTTTTTGTCACGCTGTTCACCTTCCTATAATCAGTAAACATACGGAAAGTTTTATCCGGTTTCGGAACAAGTATGCATGGTGAACTCCAATCACTTTTACTGGGCTCTATGAAATCGTTCTCCAACAAATACTGAATTTCCTTTTTCAAGTATTCCTGTTTGAGAGGGTTCATCCTGTATGGGTGTTGTTTCACAGGTTTTGAATCTACAATTTCAACGTCATGAAAAATTTTGTTTGTCCTCGTAGGAATATCCGGAAACAAGTGCTCATATTCGAATAATAACTGTTTAAGTTCATTTCTTTCTTGTTGTTGCAAATGTAAAAGTTTCTGGTCTAGATCTTTCATAATTTCCGAATTCCGAAGATTTGTTGCTCCAAGTTCAACGGTGTCCAATTGAATTTCTTCACTTAAATCTTCAGTTGGTGGGGCAGGTACAACTAAATTAATTGTATGATTTACTTGGCTATCTCTTTCAATATACTAGTACTCCATTAATTTAGTTAGACCAGAGTACTATGATTATAATTTAACTCATTCATTTTCTTCTTTACTTTGTAAAGGCCGTAAAATCTAACTTGAAGACAATTTTGAAGAATGAGCAAGAGAGAATGAACTCTATTACAAGACTCAAATATTCTCTCAAGTAAAGCTTTGTGAAACCATAGTTTCACTTTTGACTTGAATTGCGGAGAGCCAAATTCAAGCATAATATGCTGGAAAAGTCCAGACATGAAATTTGAACTTTGACCTAATTGAACAAATTTGGGAGGGCCAAATTGACTAAAAAACTTTATCAAATTTGTTACTATAGTATTCCTCAAAGGAACTGCCTCTGGAAATCTTGTTGACGCTCACATAATGGTCAACAAATATTGGTTGCCTGACTTTGTCTTAGGTAAGGGGCCAACACAATCTACCATAATTCTGCTAAATGGTTCGTCAAATGCAGGGAATAGGTTGCAGATGAGCCTTAGGTATCTTCTGATTGGGTTTTCCTACCATTTGACAAGTATGACAAGATCTACAAAATTTACAATCATCACTTTTGATTTTTGGCCAATAAAAGTGAGTCAAGATCTTGTGATAAGTTTTATTTATCCCTAAATGACCAGCCAGAGGAGTTTCATGGGCCAAACTAAGTATTTCCTGTCTGTAAGATTTTGGAACTACAATCTGATAGTTCACTGACCACTCGTCATTAGCAGGTACCTCGGGAGGCCTCCATTTTCTCATAAGAATTCCATTTTTATTGAAATAACAGACAGGTACTTCAGTAGTTTCAGTTTCACTAATGGCCCTCTGAAACAAATAGGAGATCTCAGGATCGTTTTCCTGTTCGACGACAAGTGATTGTCGTTTATCACCCTGATTAGATTAAAGAGAATGAGTATTTAAAAGAGGATCACTGTGATCAATACCTTTCGATTGATCCAAATTAGAAGTGAAAGTGACCTCACCAAAAGCCTGACCAATACATGTGTCAGCTAAAGGAATATTTTCCTTATCAAAATCATTTTCAAGAGCTTTCTTTGACATAGCTCTGGTAACTGCACAAGCTGGGTATAACTCAGGGTATTCTTTTTCAATAGGATGAACTTTCTGATCCAAAGAAGGCTTGTCAGTTACAAGTGGATTAACCACAACCTTGTCTCCAGCTAGGTCGTTGCCTAGTAACAAATGAATGCCCTCAACGGGTAAGTTAGGCACTATACCGACTGTCACAGGTCCTGAAACTAAGTCTGATGACAAATTTACAGAATGGAGAGGAACATTGACAAAGCCTCACTCTACTCTGCGAATGAGAACACTCTCATTAGAACACGACTTCTCAGAAGAAGGCAAAATACCTGACACTAAGAGACTCTGAGAAGCTCCTGTATCCCTTAAAATTTTAATAGGGATAGGATTGGCCAAATCACCCAAGAGTGATATAGAACCCTTCGACATGAATGGTTCATAATTCTCCATATTAAAATCAGACTGGGGTTTATTAGACCCAACAAATGTATTGCTTTCAATACATGACCGTGACCTTGACCTCTTAGAAATAAGAACATTTGGGATAGGTCTATCTTAATTCAGATGCCTATATTTCAACTTGAAGCAATCAGAAATGACGTGTCCTTTTTTTCTTGCAATAGGTACACGTAGGCAGAGACAAGGATTTTGAATCAAGTTTATCAGAAGCTTGATTTTTAGAAGTTGTGCCAGATTGAATTTTAGGAGAAGTCGTATTAGGCTGAAATACCTTTCTACCAGTAGACTGCTGAGTGAAAGATTTGCCTACAACAGGAACTTTATGAGTTAAGGAGTACTCATCGGCAGCAAGAGCAGCATTTTCCAAGGTTTCAATCTTATGCTCATAAACATACATCCTAATGTTACTAAGGACACATTTCCTAAACTCTTCAACTAACCTGAGTTGTCTGAGACTTTCGTAATCTTTATTGACCTTTCTAGAAGAGCACCACCTATCAAATTGTTGTGCTTTTTCCCATGCAAATTCAACATAGGTCTGGTGAGTTGATTTTCTATAATTCCTAAATTTTTGCCGATAATCCTCAGGGACCAACGCATAACCCTTCAAAATACAGTCCTTAACCAAATCATAGTCAGCACTCTGTTCTAGTCACAGTGAAAAATAAATATCACTAGCTCTACCAGTAAGTACAAATTACAATAATAGAGTCCAATGCTCCCTTGGCCGTTTCAAATTTTCCGCAACTTTTTCAAAACGAGGAAAATATCTATCTACTTCTTTTTCTCTAAAAGGGGGCACTAGCTTGATATTTTTATAAACATCAAAAGTAGGAGAGTGTTTTCCTTTTTCCAGCTCTAATTCGTTTATTCTAATTTGGAATTCCTTTTCATTCTTCTCTTTTTGCATTTGCATATCTAATTTTTCTTTCTCAAATTGCGTTTGTCTTTCTTTCTGTCTTTCTTCAAATTGCAACTGCATTTGTTCTCAATGTAACTGACTTTGTCTTTCTCTCTCTCTTTCTTCCTTATCTCATTGCATTTGTCTTACTTCCCTTTCTTTTTCCATTTGTATCTTTTCTATCTGAAACTGAACCTGTCTTATCTCTAATTCCAACTGTTTTAGCTGGACTTCCATTTTTACAATTCTCAAACACTCCTGGGTAAAATTCAAAAAAGTCTCTACTTTTGATGATATTGTAAACGAAAGCCTGTTGTTTTCACTTAAGATTTCACACAAAATGTAAAATAGTACTTGGGATTTAGAAACTAGGGGAATTTAAATTTCACAAAACAATTTTCTGAAATATTTAGCCAAAATTCATATATCCCAAGGGCAAGCAACCCAATTTTCTCCTGTTACGTGTAGGCTCGTACAAATGTAACAGAAGAAAAGAGTGAAGTCAACAAACTTTGTATATTTTAAGAAAATAATTTATTTCCCTAGAAAACAATGTAAAAATTGGTAAATAGGACTTACGGTTTGTGAATATAATCCAAAATTTAATCCTAAGAATGAAAAATACAAGTCCTATCACTAAATAGTTCTATTAGAATCCAAGTTCGAATCTCGACGACATACAAATATGGAAGGCAATGACGTCAGATGTGGTCCATGTACGAATATCAACAATTCCTCACTTGAATCACAGTTTTTGTTTCCGAATAATTCCAGAATAAATTTCCATGAACATCTTTCAGTACTTTTTATAAGAAAATCAACTTGTTGAGTTTCCAGGAGAATAAATTATTAAATCCAAAAATCAGATGAAAAACAAACAATCTGGCAACAATAAAAAAAAAAGCACCTCGTTCCTTCAAGATGTTAAAACGACTCAGACAGAAGAATATTAAGAATGCGTATTTAACCCCCCCCCAAAAAAAACATCATTTCAAGTCTCGCGAGATGGTTCATGTGGTCTCTTACTACAAGAAATCTATCACGTACACCAGTGTAGCCCCACTTAAGAACCAATAATATAGAAACGTTGTTTACACATACTGATCACGCAATCAAAGTATGGCCTTAATACTGACCAATCATTTTAACTGCCTGTTTACGATCTTCCCAACCCAAGACGAACTAGGTTAACTAAAAATAATCCTCATGTAACACGTTTTACGTCTTAGATAAACAACATTTACTAAAAGAAAATATCGAATTACTGAAAAAGAATTTCGAA
Organism: Megalonaias nervosa; assembly: GCA_016617855.1. Taxonomy (NCBI): domain Eukaryota; kingdom Metazoa; phylum Mollusca; class Bivalvia; order Unionida; family Unionidae; genus Megalonaias; species Megalonaias nervosa. The sequence continues at coordinate 88 of JAECUM010073836.1, read as the reverse complement.
TCCTTTCAATAATCATTACAATAGAATGTAATAAAACTAAAAATAAAATAAAAAAGAATTTTAACACACCAGCAATTTAATTACATAT
>JAECUM010073833.1:0-25306 GCA_016617855.1 Megalonaias nervosa | reverse complement strand
CTTTGTCAATTTTAATAGTAAATAATACAATAAACGTTTTGTACAGACAGCCGAAGGTAAATATGATAAAATTACGTATTTTTGACAAAGTAAGACATAAACAGTTGAAGTTTGCACGTAATCCAATAATGCAATTTCGCCTGTCTCACTTCCAGAGGAAAGACTCGGTACATGATACTATTGCTTCTAAGTTCTTTGGTTTCTCAGACTGAGACAGCTTTTCCAAATACTATTTTCTTCCAGCTATTTGTCCATACCCTCCATTTAAACACTTATTAACAAAAGTGGTAACAAAAATCCGCTGTTTAGGAATATTTCATGTGTCCTATGAAAAGTCTGACTCGCGAGCATGCTGTCATAGAAATTTTCTTCGGAGATTCCACAAACTTATAAGATTATTAATGGTAAAAAAATAATATCCTGATAAATATACTTTTTTAAATATGTTTTTAAAACAAAAAAAACAATGCATCACCTCTGTCTGCGTGGGTTCGAGTCTCGGGTTCGGCCAATATGGGTATGTGGGAAAGCTTGCCAGTAGCTTCTGGTGGGTCAGTGGTTCTTTCAGGGTTTTTTTACCGGGTTCTTCCTCTACCATTTTTACTGGCCGGCATGTATAGCCTATCTTGTGCTGAAAATGGCGTTAAACCCTACAACAGCAACAACAAAAACAATGAAAAGGTTCTCAAAATTCTACTTTTCTGTGCTTTATGGACAATTTGTATAAAGAAAACTTATTCACGAGAATTATGCACCGATTCAGTCAACACTATAATAAAACTGACACCACAATTGCCCATTTAAAATAACAGAAATTCAATTTGTCATACACTAATTTAAAATAATCAAATCCTATCCCGCATCTACTTTCTAGATGTCTTTGCAAGTGTAATAGTTGTGTCATCTTCATTAGCGGTATTTATGGCGAGATGATTCATAATTAACTGGTCTCTAAAAGTCTGCCCATCCCTTTCCCAAAACTGTTTTTCTTCCTATCAAAATATGACAAGGAAGTTGTTATCAAGTTTGCTTTTGGTACCAAATCATCACTCTTCATTTAGGACCATCTAAGCCCGTAACACTTGCTACATAAATCAAGATATGTGTTACCAATGACGACAGGGAGCACCACTTAATAATAGTTAAAATTACTACAAGTAACTAATCACGCACATATCATTATTACTGAAGCCCGTTTAATTGCATACCACTTGAATTTTTCTATAATTACGCAGAACACAAAGGATGCTGATGGTGCACATTTGCAGTATTGTTAAATCTTTTAATACCATTATGTAGGCTCTATAATTAATTACAAATGCATGCACTAGTACAGAGAGAGAGAGAGAGAGAGAGAGAGAGAGAGAGAGAGAGAGAGAGAGAGAACTTGGCTACATATATCACCTGAACACTAAAGTATCATGAATTAGACAAGAAAAATATTGATGTGTGTTTTCTCGTCAAGAACACAGATCAAAGTCAAAGGTCAAGCTAAGATATAAATGCTATTTCAGTTACTCTAATACTGTACGATTAAAACTAAACCATTCCAAACACGCGACTGTTCATCTAATATGCAAATGCAAACAGTATAGCAAATTTTCATTTTATGTAAATGTCCATGGTAGGGTGTAAGATGTTATGTACCTTTAGAAGCAAGTAAGTAGGTTTTATGACGACCTGTTGATTTTGAGATCAAAATCCTAAAGATCAAACTCACTGTTACTTGACAGCATTGCCTCATGTTCAGGTGAATATGATTTCATCATCCCTTACAGATACGATACCCAAATGATGGGTATTCACAGACTTTGAAATCAAAATATTTCTTTGTACCCCAAGTTTGTATCTGTGAATAAAAGTTTGAGAAAAATATGAATCAAGATGGACGAAACAGTATCAAAATAATTTCTTGAGTCGTACTGCCTATGCTGTCACTAAAATTGACAATAGTTACAGGGTGGGGTATAAAACTTTGAAAGGTCAAAATTACTTTTGATCTGAGAAGTCCAGTGTCTTCTTACATTGCCACACGCCTACATTTCATACATTTGTTAAGGAGTTTTCATTTGGAAGCTGCAAAAGACCTAATATACTGAGCTTTAAGGGAAAATGTCAGTGATATTGCAGTCTGGAGAAAGTCTAGAGTGTAGTTTTCATTTTATTGGGAGTCTATTGCACTGCATTTTAAATTAATAATAATAAAGATTTAATAGATACAAGCAAACTGCAAACCAAAGAGACCTTACCTTTCATACCACCAATTAGAGTTATTAATCAATGCTGTATCTCAGCTCTTTTTCTTGAAATTTCTTGATATGCCAAATTCATGTGATCGACTTAAGAATTATAATTTTATGAAACTCTTGGTCAAATTTCTAACTAACATGGATAAGCTTTAAAGGTCACCGGCCATACTCTAACATTTTTCTTTTCACATCAGATTTGCATTACATGATTATGCTCGCACAAAAAGAACAAAAAATTTATCAAGTGTAAAGAAGAAATAATTTAATTACTCAAATAGAAGTATTCAACGCTGTTACTTCCCCTTAGCTACGATTTCCTACCTATAGAGGATGCCAACCGGAAATGGCGTACAGTTATTCCCACAAGACGAAGTACATGCTTCTTGTTGTCGAAAAATAAAATACTATAAACTATGGATAGGGAACATTTAGATGAAACTACTAAAAACTAATTTACTGTTCAGCCTTATATCAATATGCGTGCACGACCCACTAGATTCTGTCGCTTTCAAAACTGTTCCATTGTTTCAATTTATTTTAAAAATTCCGGTAATACAGGTAAAAAGGAATCAATGCTGGCTTCCTTATGTCGGTCGACTTTATTAAAAATAAAGAAATCGGCAACACTTAAAAGAATCCAAAGGAACCAAACTTGGTTTTCTTATGTCCGCCAACTTCATAAGAAAAAATCAGCACACTTGAAAGATATCAAAGTCAGTTTATGGGGTTGGTTTGCTTTGTAATAAAATAACCTTTGTATTTGATATCCTGTCGGTAAGTTTAAGCGAGGAGTTTATTACTCGCTGCCGGTTGTGTTTATTCATCACCCGGGCTTCTATTTGTTTGTAATCATAATTGATATTTGCAGGGCAAATAGTATACACAACAACAACTTGCTTTAATAATACTTTTGTAACCCATGCTAGCGAAAAGATTATCATTTGCACTCACAGTGAATGTATTTTAAAATAATGATTTGCGAGATACCGTTGTATAGTTAACCTGGATACAGTACAATCTTGGTCAGTTTGCACCTTGTAACTTATCATGCGTGAATGGCAGGTGTCTTCAATCAATCGGGTGATATTTTCGTCTCTTTTGCGATTTTGTTATTTGGCATAAGCGATACACACAACAGTAAGGTTGCATACGCAAGCCGGCATCCGCTACATATACGGAGTTCGTGGATATATTTTTTTCCTTTAATAAATTTCGCATGATGAAAAAAGAAGGAATAAATGATAACAATGCAAGGTTAGTTTCTTTCACTTTAATTTCAAATAAGTGTATGTTTATCGATATTTTTGGTACCGTGCAAGAAATAATTTTGTGTTGAATTTGTGCCACCCCCCCGGCACAAATTCAACACAAAATTATTTCCTTTCTTATTTGTATGGAATAATGGAGCAAATATAATTGACGATATCGACTAGTAATGACAAGCTTTTAATTTTTAATTTACGCGCACACACACTAAGACAACTTAAAAAATAAGATACAAACAATAAAATTAACTGGTAAGAGCTTCATATTGCAGCAACTAAACACCGACAAAATGCTCAACATTATTCTCTCTCTCTCTCTCTCTCTCTCTCTCTCTCTCTCTCTCTCTCTCTCTCTCTCTCTCTCGTGTGTAATCGAGTGTGTATTATATGCAGTAGTGCTACGACCTGAAGCCTAAAATTAAATATATTTGTTATAATATCTCATGTACACTACCATTAGGAAAATGTATATGTATTTTGTAGAATCTTATCTGTTAAGTATTATTGTTTTATAAATCAATATTGATAATTTGACCGGAAGACTTAAGTTGAGAATGTCGTTGTGCAGATGCATATATATTTTTAGCAAAAAAAAATATATGTAAATATTTGAATTAGATGTCAGTTTGTATTTTCTCTCATATATATGTACGTTACGAAGTATGATTATCTTCTTTGAAAGAATATCAAGATATTTTGTTTAAATTTAGTTTTTTTCCTAAAACCTATTCCTAAAACCTATCTTACATAGTATCTACTTGTTGTTTTAAGAAAAAGAACGTGTTCAAACTATCGTTAAGTTGGGCCGAATTATTTTTGGGCCAAATTGACTATATCCAGCATAAGACATATCTTTCAGTTGATGCCACTAAAAGACTTGTGTGGTCCTTAGTACTTTCAAGACTGGACTATTGTAACTCAATTCTGTTTGGTTCGTCTCAATATCTACTTCAGAAACTTCAAAAAGTTCAAAATACAGCTGCTCGGATCGTCCTTAGAGTACCACGATCAGAGCACGCCTCTCCCCTGCTCTGTACCCTACACTGGCTATCCATACGATCCAGAATTAAACACAAAATTTGTTCTCTGTGCTACGTTTCACTGACGGGCTCCAGTCCAACATACCTATCTGACCTCACCCATGTGTACACACCTGCAAGATGCTTACGCTCCTCTTCTGACACTCGTATTCTCATTATTCCCACTATGAAGATGAAATCATATGGACAACGCTCTTTTGCATACCAGGGCCCAGCAACGTGGAACAAATTGCCCACTGCACTTAGACACAAAGACACAGTGATCTCATTCAAGAGCGCTTTTAAAACTCACCTATTTCAACTGCAAGAACAGACTTAAAGACCTAATAATGTATCCTTGCCTTAAATATTTACAGCATATTTTCTGTTTCTACTTTCGTGGTGTTATTTTTATTTTTGTAATTATATCATTATATATGTTGTTTTTTTTTAAAGTGTTGTCAAATGTTGTAAAGCGCTTAGAGCTTCTAAAGATTAGGCGCTATACAAAGTCCTCATTATTGTTATTATTATTATTATAAATTATACAACTTCCGATTCCTCACCCTATTCGATCCTACAGCTTGAATCCACTTTTTTTTTCTTCTGGTAAACAGGGTCTTTCGGAAAAAGAAAGAACCCTTTTTCCCATCATCACTCTTTGGGTTACATCAATATGCAACACAGTGCACCATATTTGCTGTACAAAAGCACGATCATAAGATATATCACACAGACATTTACATGAGGAAATTAAACACTTGAATGGCTAGGTTGAATAGAAGGGAAAAATATACGTCATATCCGTTTCTGGCACGCGGAAACTACCAATTGTTTACGGAGATTGCCGAATAATTTTTCATTTAAAAAAGCGGATTTTTAAGTCTAATTAAACATTTTTATGGTGTGCATACATAACAAATGCGTTTTGTTTATGACTATAATAATATCGCACGTTTGTACAATATAGGTGGCCAGTGACCTTTAACTATGTTCACTTTGTACTTCCATTATCTGCAAATCTATATAACATGCGTGTGAATGTATGTATATATCAAAATAAAGTTTGAGTTGCGTCATCCATTTCATCTTCTCATCAACTGAAAAATCGCTTGAATATTTTTCCACATAGTTTCTTATTTGCATTCAACACATACCAAGAGTGGATTGGCTCGGTTTTTGTCCCTTCAAGTCTTTGATTTTAAGAGTAAAATACAATACCTACTTACCTGCTTTATCGGTTTTGAGACCACTTGTATATTGTAAATAATATGCTAAACTTTAATCACACATTTTCCAAGATTAATTTTGAGAAAATCTATAATAACACAATTTTGAGGTAATATGAACGATTAGACCGGAGTAAACCAAATGCTTTGACCTATACGAAACGTTAATCTAGGGTGTATAGACTGTTAAAATTATGAATAACCTACGATGACCGATAACATTCGACAGATAATAACACCAAAGGATCATAAACTTATACATGTAGACACGTTTTTCTAAACCGTAACAATGCCGGTCTAAAAATTTATGTTGCAAAACTATGGTACAGAGAAGATCTGCATTTCAAGATAACAATTCTTTTAAAATGGGTACATGTGCAAATTTTGATTATTCTAAGTTTTTGACCGTCGGCCATTATCGGCATGATAAGTCATTGCTAAAGCCAATTAACATTCCATTCGCAAGCATAAATTAAAGAGAACAATGCAGCTTTCGGATAAGAATGCAACTGTTCGTGTTATTTATTTGCTCATCTGAACAAATTATACTAGTCTGTTTTTGTTCACACGACGACATCAATGTAAAATTGAGGGAGAAAACAGCATTCATATAAATGTAGACCGATAAGTCTGTATCAATATTGATATTTTTTATTCTGATTGTCGTTATCGAGTCAGATATACTGTAGCTACTACCATTTCTTCGTCTTCTTCATTAATTGTTCTTGTTCTTGTTCTTCTTCTTCTTATTTTATTATTATTATTAGTAGTAGTAGTAGTAGTTGTAGTAGAAGTGGTACCTAGATAATAATAATAAATATAATAATAATAATGATAATAATAATAATGATGATGATGATGATAACATGATTATGCCAGAATACACAATACTATAAGATCAGATGGAGATGATAATGATGACAATGGTTCTGATGATTGTAAAAACATTTCCTCGTTCGATTATTTGAATGTTATTGCTTTATTAACTTTATATTTCAAGGTATTTAATGGGAGGACGTTAGGAGCCATTTATTTTAAATGACATCTGTATTAAAATAATTAATAACCACCAAATGTATATACATAGTTAAAATGGTCAGATTCGCTTTATCCCAATTTGATTATATATATATATGGAAAGAAGGAAAAAGCTGATAGGATACCATTTATCCTGACCTACCATCCAGACAACCCCAAAGTAGGTAAAATCATCGCGAAACACTGGCCAATCGTGGAATCGTCGGACGTACTAAAGCTAATCCTTCCTAACAAACCTGTAGTAGCCTACCGGAGACCAAAAATACCTCAAGGACATCCTAGTCAGGGCGAAGCTAACGCTAACCTCTAGTCAAGACCACCCTAGTCAGTCTGGCCCCTGTGGCGATAAAGGATGTCAATATATGATAGAGACCAGGACGTTTTCTAGCACAGTGACTAGAGAAAAACTAAACATACCTAGTCCAAACAAAACGTGCAAAACAAAGAATGTAATTTATCTCATCATATGTAAGATCTGTAGCCTTCAGTATGTCGGAGAAACTGAAAAGCTACACAAAAGGATCAACCTTCATAGATCTGATTGGATGACAAAGAAGCTGTACAGAAGCCCGGTCGCAGAACACTTCTCCTCCCCTGGCCACACTTTCAGTGATATGACACTTATTGTAATTGCTAACAACCCCAACTGGAGTTCCGAAACCAGGAAAGAAAAGGAATCTTACTGGATTCGCCGCCTTAGAATATTGAAACCAAGCGGTTTAAACCAAGAAGACTAGAAAAAGACAGCCATGCACAAGTGGAATTATCTTTTGCAGCCGATACATTTTCTTTTAAATTTTTTCTAAATTTGCTTAATAGCCTTCAATCACTACTATAAGAATGAAATATCCGGGATATAATTTGCGCTTACATAAATGTACATAAAGTAACAGATGTCGTTATGGCTCATCGATTTCTAGTTTAATACAAATATTTTCCAGTATCCGCAACAAGTCGATATGGGCTGGTTAGACATAATACATTTAAAGGTTTAATTCCTGTAGAAACAGCCATGTAAAATTTTGCAAACACATCGGTTTTTGTGTTTTATTTGTTTGTTTTGTCTTTGTTTTATATATGCCTTTGAAAAAGATTCATTAAGAGTCGAAAGCGCTCAGGCTAGTTAGATACTAGTTTTGCACTGTTCGTTGTCAGTTTATTGCATTTATATTACAGCGCTTAACGCCATTTTCAGCATAAGATATGCTATACTTGACAGCCAGTATAACTGGTGAAAGAAGAACACGGAAAAAACCGGGAAGGACCAGCGACAGACAAGAAGCTACTGGCAAGCTTTCTCACGTACCCATTTTAACCTAGCCCGAGACTCGAACCCACCCAGACAGAGGTGAGATAGCAGTGATCTGGAATGGTGAGAACTTTGGACCAGTTGACCACTCGGGACTTCCCTTGAAGAAAGGATATTATATTTAATTTAATGTACTTTCTACGTAGCTTAACCGAACGAATAGTTTGAAGGAAAAGGTTGACATGGTTGATTCATATAAATTATAATGTACTTAGAAACTTTTTCATTTCTTCCCACTACAGCTGTATGGACTTCAGTAATCAGAAAAAAATGGGTGTCTTTTGAACTTCACTAAATCAACTTTCACAGTATTACTTTTCCCTTACGTGAAATCTAGTGGGAAATACATAACTAGAGAAAGCCAAGAAAATCTGTAAAAGCTGTTATATTTCAGTATTCTAATATACAGTTATTGAATAATTGAAGTTGGGTACAAAAACCTTCGAGTCAAACCTAGCCAAACGGACAAACCACAGGAAAACGTTCCAATTAAAGTCATCATCGACAAATTGTTTCAAGTTCAGCTTCTTCTCATGTACAACAGGGACTTCGAACAAATTGCCATCAATAATTGCAGAAGCTCCTGACTTGGTATCACATAAGCAGGAGCTTTCCAAAATCACATTCTAATGAACTAGTCAGATACAAGTAAGACCTAGTGATTCTCAGAGCTATGCCGGTTGAGGTTCATTATCTCATCGCCGCTATGGCGATGAGATAATGAACCTCGACCGGCATAGTATAGCTTTGGTCTGAGTATGAAGGGACAAAAACGTAAAGGATACTCTTTTACGTATTTCTGCCTTTCCTATCATTACTCTTCTGACTGTCCTATCACTTCCGTCTTACTTTATCTTTGACCACGCACCACCCGTTGCTTAATAGTCAAGTATGACTACGTCAACGTATTTATAGATAAATAGACAGATAGAGTCCAAGGGACGACAAAATGTGTTTGTAATACCGATGGGAAATACATAGGTGGTAAAATAGCAATTAAAGGTCACTGGCCACCTATATTGTACAAAAGTGCGATATTATTATAGTCATAAACAAAACGCATTTGTTATGTATGCACACCATAAAAATGTTTAATTAGACTTAAAAATCCGCTTTTTTAAATGAAAAAATTATTCGGCAATCTCCGTAAACAATCGGTAGTTTCCGCGTGCCAAAAATCGATATTACGTACATTTATCCCTTCTATTCAACCTAGCCATTCAGGTGTTTAATTTCCTCACGTAAATGTCTGTGTGATATATCTTATGATCGTGCTTTTGTACAGCAAATATGGTGCACTGTGTTGCATATTGATGTAACCAAAAGAGTGATGATGGGAAAAAGGGTTCTTTCTTTATCTGAAAGACCCTGTTTACCAGAAAAAAAGTGGATTCAAGCCGTGGGATCGAATATGGTGAGGGATGGGAAAGTTGTCTACTTTATGCCGGATTATAGTCAATTTGGCCCAAAGACAATTCGGCCCAACTCGAAAGACAATTTGGCCCAACGTAACAATAGTTTGAACAAGTCTTTTTCTTCAAACAACAAGTAGATACTGTATAAGATAGGTTTTAGGAATAGGTTTTAGGAAAAAAACTAAATTTAAACAAACTATCTTGATATTCTTTCAAAGAAAATAATCATACTTCGTAACGTACATATATGAGAGAAAACACAAACTGATATATCTTGCTCATTATAATTAAAATATTTATATACATTTTTATGCTAAAAAATTACATGCATCTGCACAACGATGTCCTCAGTTTAAGTCTTCCGGTCAAATTATCAATATTGATTTATAAAACAATAACACTTAACAGATAAGAGTACAGAATACGTGTGCATTTTTCTAAGGGTAGTGTACATGAGATATTATAACAAATATATTTAATTTTAGGCTTCAGGTTGTAACACTACTGCATATAATACACACTCGATTACACATGAAAGAGAGAGAGAGAATAATGTTGAGCATTTTGTTAGTGTTTAGTTGCTACAATATGAAGCTCTTACCAGTTAATTTTATTGTTTGTTCTTATTTTTTAAGTTGTCTTAGTGTGTGCGCGTAAATTAAAAAATCAAAAGCTTGTCATTACTAGTCAATATCGTCAATCATATTTGCTCCATTATTCCATACAAATAAGAAAGGAAATAATTTTGTGCTGAATTTGTGCCCCCCCTCCCCCGAACGGTACAACAAAATTGATAAACATACAGTTATTTGAAAATAAAATGAAAGAAACTAACCTTGCATTGCTATCCTTTATTCCTTCTTTTTTTATCATGCGAAATTTGTTAAAGAATAAAATATATCCACGAACTCCGTATATGTAGCGGATGCCGGCTTGCGTATGCAACCTTTCTGTTGTGTGTATCGCTTATGCCAAATAACAAAATCGCAAAAGAGACGAAAATATCACCCGATTGATTGAAGACACCTGCCATTCACGCATGATAAGTTACAAGGTGCAAACTGACCAAGATTGTACTGTATCCAGGTTAACTATACAACGGTATCTCGCAAATCATTATTTTAAAATACATTCACTGTGAGTGCAAATGATAATCTTTTCGCTAGCATGGGTTACAAAAGTATTATTAAAGCAAGTTGTTGTTGTGTATACTATTTGCCCTTCAAACGTCAATTATGATTACATATGGCAAACAAATTGAAGCCCGGGTGATGAATGAACGCAACTGGCAGCGAGCAATAAACGCCTTGCTTAAACTTACCGACAGGATATCAAATACAAAGGTTATTTTATTATAAATCAAACCAACCGCGGAAACTGACTTTGATATCTTTCAAGTGTGCTGATTTTTTCTTATGAAGTTGGCCGACATAAGGAAACCAAGTTTGGTTCCTTTGGATTCTTTTAAATGGGCCGATTTCTTTATTTTTAATAAAGTCGACCGACATAAGGAAGCCAGCATTGATTGCTTTTTACTTGTATTAACCGGAATTTTTAAAATAAATTGAAACAATGGAACAGTTTTGAAAGCGACAGAATCTAGTGGGTCGTGCACGCATATCGATATAAGGCTGAACAGTAAATTAGTTTTCAGTAGTTTCATCTAAATGTTTCCTATCCATAGTTTATAGTGTTTTATTTTTCGACAACAAGAAGCATGTACTTCGTCTTGTGGGACAAGTGTACGTCACTTCCGGTTGGCGTCATCTATAGGTAGGAAATCGTAGCTAAGGGGAAGTAACAGCGTTGGATACTTCTATTTTGAGTCATTAAATTATTATTCCTTCTTTACACTTGATATTTTTTTTGTTCTTTTTGTGCAAGTATAACTACTTTTAATCATGTAATGCAAATCCGATGTAAAAAGATTAATGTTGGAGTATGACCGGTGACCTTTAAAGTCTGACGTGGTCCCTAAAAGATAGCACTGACTGCATACAATATATTACTTTGTTGTCTACTCCTCCTTGTGTTCTTTCGTCAAGCGCTGAACGGTGGAAGAGCTGGACATTCTTTTCTGGATGTTAATGCTCGAGAAGAATACCGATGATATCGAATGATTAGTGATTGGATGAGGCAAATAAAAAAGTCTTTTCTCTGGTCAGCTTGAGAAAAATTGTTTTGGGACCGTTTGGTAGAACGATCTGGTACACAAACAACGTGTACAGTCCTGTTCTTCATCGCCATGTTACACTATTCGCGTAGCATTTGCATTTTAATCTCGATCAACCAGACGAGAATTAAAGTGTCCACGAATGCCTAGAAATAAGTTTCTTGTCGAGATCTCGCAACAGCCAACACTCACTTGCTTAGAATGACAAATATACCTAATAGTCAAACAAACATTTACTGATGCTCTTGAATTGTATTGAACAAATAAAATATGAAATCTGGCAGTCAGTGAAAATCTGTAATAAGATAACATTTTAAGATTTTGATAAGATGGCCATCTTCCAGATAAAAATCAACCATCTGCTTTTACATCCCCTATATGAATGATGCACATTCTCTCTGTACACCTAAACTCATGAAATACCCTGAAAATAAACACTTTTCTTATTTTTGGCGGATTAATGAGTTTATCATTCATAATAATACTTCAATTCAATTTGTTGTGGATAAATGCAACCAAGAAGATTCAATTATACGAGTTTCAACAAAAGATTAAATAACACGCGCTTCAAGTCCCATACACAGTAACAACTAACTTGTATTTAAGGCATCTTTTACAGTATCCTTCGTCTATCAATAAACAGCTGTCAATATCACTGCTTTTATTTTCAGTGTTTTCTATAAAAAAAAAATAATAAAAAATAATAGCATTAAACAACGAGATATATATATATATATATATATATATATATATATATATATATATATATATATATATATATAATCAGTATGATATCACTCTCAGTACCTGTATCATATTCTAGCCGCTAGTAGTAACAGTTGGACAGTACGTTAATCTCTGTATTTTTTTAATTTTTTTTTGGAGAGTTCTCTCTCTGGTTAATCTTTTCAGACCATTTATGGAGGCCCTCCTGCCCTACTAGTATAATTACCTAATGGTATTGTGCTATTGATTGTGCTGTTATATGTTTTCTACTATTATAATGATTGTGCTATTGCGTGTATTTTTAATAATGTTACATGATTGTGCTATAATATGTAGTTTTTAATATATATATATATATATATATATATATATATATATATATATATATATATATATATATATATATATATCCAAGTATTAGTATTTTTTTCCAATTTCTTTTCCTCTATTTCTCCATATCTTCGAAACATTCCAAACATTCATCATCTTCAAGTAGATACATTTCCATCATTATATATTCTTCCTCTTCCTTTTTCTTCTCTTTCCTCTTTTTGATTCTCCTTCTTTCCCTTTCTATTTCTTTTTCTTGTTCTTCTACTTCTGTTGCTGTCTGATAACTTTGTTGTATTTCTGTTGTTTTTGACCCTGTTTTTTGTTGTCATGGATGTTTTTGAACCCTGTCTTGAATCATGCTGATTGTCTTTTCCTTGTTGTTTGTTTTCTTGTACTTTTGTTTGTCCTGTTGATTGTTCTCTTGCACTTTTGTTTATTTCCTTTCTTATTTCTTCTTATCTCTGTTTTTCTTCTTCTTGTTGTTGTTGTAAAATTTGCTTTTGTCCTATTAGTTGTTGTTGTTGTTTTCCCTGTTGCTGTTTTGAGTTTTGTTTTTCTTCTTTCTTTTTTCCCGATTGTTTTTAATGTTTTTGTTGTTGTTTCGTCATAGTAACCTTCTGTCCTTCTTTGCTCTCTGATTGGGTCTCTAAGTTTTTGGGGCATATGTGTGGAGTGTGCCCTGTCTGTCCACATCTGTTGCATGTTCTATGATAGATACATCCCTTGTACCACGATTTAGTCAGAAAGCCATGTAGAAAAAAATGCTTTCTTCACATCCTTCATTTTGTTCTTTTATATTTCCAATATTCTTATCCCATTATATATTGTAGTTAGTGGAATAGTGTCTAATCTTGATGATGTCACCTTTATGTTGAATTTTTTCTCAAACTTCTCTATTGTTGCTTGTAAAGGTATCTCCAAAGGGATGTCAGATAAGTGAAGTTCTCCCGTTTGTTTGTTTTGTTTTTTTTTTTTTTTGTTTTTTTTATTTTCCTCAAAATGGGTGTAGGATTTTTACTATGACCGTCTCTCCTGCAATTGTTAAATCTCCGAATGGTAGTATCGGTTGGGTTCCTTTGGGTCTCAATATATATCCTTTATACCCATTTCGGTTGAGGGAGAAAATTCTTTGTAGATATTTCGGATTTAGGACTTTGAGTGCTACCATCACTGTTGTCATTCCTGGCATTCTTTCTCGTGGTATTTTCGACATATCCAGTTCTTGTGTCCCCTCTTTGTACGAACGTTCCAGGAAGGATCCATCTCTTGTATCTATCCTGTTTGTCTTGAAGAAATTCTCTAGTTCTTTGACTTCTCTGTTTGCCTTCTCGACCGTCATTTTCTCCCGTGCATCCCGTGAGTTGATTTCACTGTTCATTTTCCTTGAGAAATTGTTTCTGTAATTTTTTTTAATTAAGTCTCTTTATGAATTATTTGTAGTATCCATCGATTCTATTCCTGTCTTAGTGGAAATCTTCCATTTCACTCTGAGTCTGCTCTGTCCGGCCATTTTGAGATTTAATTCGGAAAAACTTGACTTGTCAAACAGGATATTTGATACCAGAGACTGTCAAAAGACGCTGTTCTGTTGTTTATAATTCTATAGCTAACTGAGCCTGGACCAGTTCATGCCATTTGATAAGGCACCAATTTAAATTAATTAAAATCCCTTATCTCTAACCCTTACTAAAACAAGAACAGATTGGGAGAGCGGGCAGTTATGTAGCTGGGCTCGGTACTGTAAGCAACACTGGTATTGGTTTTTGTGAAGATTCTATCTTTATTTTACATAAAGTTTTAGGACCCTTACTTGGTGATTGTGTGTCCCTTGAACCCGAATGTAACATTTTGTGGCAGCGTACTGATTCCAATAGTTCTGTGAATTTTTGGAATTGTTCAATTATTTAAAATTCTAGAAGCAGTGGATTCAGCGAAGTAGTGTGCGATATTAGCAGTGACTGGTTGTATTGTGTGTATAACGTACAGTTGTTGACTGCTAAGTGCAAATTGTGTATCACTGTAAGGAATGTACAAGTAAAGCCCAGATATTTTGGGAAGAAAAACTAGTCCAGTGGCTGTGAATACAGCGATAGAACTTACAGTACTTGCATATATTTTGTCAGTATGTCGGTTGCTTGTGACGTCGAAGTTCAGGGAACAACGATATTTTAGGACGACCTCGGAGAAAAGCGGCAGTAGAAAATTTAATAGAGTTTATATATACTGAGACTCCTGAGGATGAAGAGGAACTTAACCTTGAGCACCTGCAACCAACCAAGGAAACAAAGCGAAAACCAAGTTCAAAGAAGAATGAAAGAGAATTGGAGTTGAATGGGAAATGGAATGTCAGAAAGTGGAATCAGAAAGAGAGAAATTAAGATTAGATATGAAGTGTTTGGAAACTGAGTTAGAAAGACTAAAACATCAAGAAAACGCGACGGAAAAGCATCTTTAATGCCATTTAACGTAAAATTTCAGACATATGACCATGAACGAGGAGAAGATATCGTGACTTTTCCTAGCAGAGTTTGAACCAACTGCAAAGCATGCTAAATGGTCTGACGAGTTGAAAGTATTACAGCTAAGAACTCTATTGACAGGTGAGGCTAGATATGTTGCAACTCAAGCTTGTGGCGATTACCTGGAACTCAGGAAAGGATTGATTGGTCACTTTGGAAAGCGACCGCATGAACATTTCACTGTGTTGATGAGCAAGAAGAAGGAAAGCACCGAGACGTATCGTGGTCTGATGTCCAGGATTGATCAGCACATAAAACGTTTCTTGGATGATCGTGACCCAATTATTTGTCTTCGTGAGGAATTTTTCTTGGAAGCCTTGACACAAGATGAAGCACATTGAATCAGGAGGAACAAGGCTCTAGTCTATTTGAAGAAGATTATATTAACACTAATGCACAACAGCAAGAGGAGAAGAATCAGTTTCGTCAAAATATAAAAGGGAGTACTACTAACAAAACGAATATTCATAATCAACGTTCCATCTAATATTTTTCCTGTGTGCGCAGAACTGGCGGTTGTTTGAGCAGTCTCATTTCCGCGTGAGCAAAACGTTTTCAGAAACAAGCTGGTCTGCTGGGTACGCTCAGCTGCGGGCGCACACAGTCACAGATCTTGACCTTCCTTTTACGCAAAGATAAGTAAGTAGGTTAATAATTCAATGGTCTACCTTCAGTTAAACAAAACTATAGATCATATCTATCTGCTACCAAACCTTGTGTGCGGAATTTTGAAACTGCTGCGGAATTTTCTAATGAGCTGTGCGGCCGCGTAGCCGCGCACCTTAGAGGGAACATTGTTTTTAATTTACAGCAACAAGCGAAACTAACATCGAAGAACGACCAGTCCAGACATAAGAATAGGCAGTGTTATCGATGCAAACAATGGGGACATATTGCGAGGAGTTGTTCAACATTAAACATCGTGGCAATCCAGTAACTTGTTTTGTTAGGCTAACAATTGGTGAAAGGCTTATTTCGGAAACAAGATGTGTAAATGGGCACGAAATCATGTTTGTGAAGGACACTGGCTCAGATATGCCCTTGATAAAAGGAGATCTCGTTGACGAGAGTTGCAGACTGGAGGGCCACAACGTTACATTATAAACAGCAGTGGGTCAGTCATGTTCCGCACAGTTGGCTGTGGTACTCCGCATTATAAGGGACCAGCCCAAGTGGGGCTTGTCTCAAATTTAGCCGCTGAAGCTCTATTGGGGATGGATATCCTTAGCAAGAAGGGGTCATTTGTTGTTACGAGGGAGATAGTAAAAGGACTAGACGATGAGAGCACTGTGAAGAATACTGGTCGATGAGAGGATGAGTATAATAATGATATCGTCAACAACAACATCGAGACAGCAGATTGTGATCAGCGTGATGACACTGAAGTTGACAAACTTTCGGCAAAGGCGGCGGACATGTTATCGAGACTGCAGGCTGTTGATATTTCACTGCAAAGTTTTAGAGAGAAGTCCTTTGCTACTCGCGAGGACGCTGAGAAGGAGTCAACGGCATTATTCATAGAGAACGATATTTTGCGGCGGAAATAGCAATCTGGTGATTGTTCGCGTGGAGGGGAGCAAATTGTTATATTAACAGGATGCCGGAAAATGGTAGTGGATCTGGCGCACGATCGACCTCTTACATTTCACTTGGGTATGGAGAAAACGAAAGAGAGGACTCTCCAATCGTTCTTCTGGCCTGGAGAATTTGCAGATGTAGAAAGATATTGTACAATGTGTCATGAACGTCAGATGACTGCAAATCGAGCTGCAGGTGGGAAATCGTCAATGGTTTGCCCACTGGTGATAACAGAACAGTTCTCAAAAAGTGCGTGGGATATTGTTGGGCAGTAATCTAGAACGAGGTCTTGACATCAATATATTCTGACGGTTGTTGATGATGATACGAGCTATCCCAAAGCTTTTAATCTGAAGAATATGGAGGCAACAAATATAGCTAGAGCACTGATTTAGTTGTTTAGCCTTGTTGATTTTCCAAGGGTCATATTTCACTAGTACCTTATCGAAACAATTGTATGAACTATTGGGTATGCGTGAAGTTACAATAACGCCTTTATCACCCACAAGCGAATGGAAAGGTAGAACGTTTTAACGGAACTGCTACGAAGCCCCCTACTTTGTTGGGGGTGGGTTGAGTGGAATTGATTGACGGATTGTACCTTCTTACAAGGTGTCCGCTTTATTGGGTTATCGTTATCTAGAGGGTGGTCGCTTTCGGTGTTATTGCCCAGATCGAGTAAATATTAATATGAAGTGTGAAACCTATAGGTGGAATAGATAGAGATCTGAGTAGATATATAAAACAGAATGACACGAGCCCCCGTACATGGAAAATAACAATTTAATCATTTACATAAACAACTGTGACAATGCATTACATTAGGAAGATACACTTCTTTTGAAATAAATCATTCACAGAATTTCAAACACAAATATACTTATATAAATAGCCGATCTGTTTTAAATGATAGAATTGGTTCATCATAGAATCGAGTGAACAATCGAAGTCATTGCCTTGTGCAACTTCATAACCTGATTATTTCCGATTCATTCCAACATCACTGTGTCTGTTCTTCTTGGTCCTTTCCACTTTTCTTTTCTCTTCTCCAAACTCTCTATTGTCTCGCCTCTTTCGGCCCTCGAACTTTGTGTGGGTAAGTGGATACGTAAGTACGTGATACGCAGATACTTGGATAGGTAGGTACGTGGATACGTCCCGTGGAACTATTTCACCTTCCAAAAATAAACAGAGAAGCAACCTAAATCTTCTGTCAGATATCCTACTGGGAATAGATCATTACTCCCCTCTCGTTATGTCAGATATAGTTCTATCGGAATTCAAACAGATACCAAAGGCTATCTGGTCAAGCTAAACATGGCAGACCATAAACAAACCTAGTTTTATAAGATTAATGTACTTCCTAACGGCTATTTCAACCTGACTCACATTATCATCCCACGAACAACAGTTCCGTTCTCGTCTTAATTACACAAATGAATGAATGAAATTCATTACATGGCTTAACTACGTTAATTTCAGTCAATACACACATTCAAGTCTTTAGCATATATGAAATCTCACTTCATGGTTTAACAACGTTAATTTCAGTCAATACGTACTCAAGTCTTTATCATACGTGAAATCATCTGAGGTCGGTGAATTCACACGTATTCTCGTAACTCATATCAACTAAGGTAAGGCATGAAATTCTTAGATACATATTTACCTATAACAATCAAGACGACACATTCAAACAATTCGTCAAACTTACATAAAGAATATCATTGTACGGATTCAGATAGATGAACTCACACAGTTGTATTCATATCAAGAAAACTGATGTACGAATTTAAACAAATAAATTCATGCAAATATAAGCAAATAAATCAAACAAATCGTTATATTGATATCAACGAAAAACATGAAATTGGCGCCCATACCTTGTGCTTTCAAGCTTTGCTCGCTTCTACTACCAGAATTATCCGTCGGCTTTCCAGACATCCGATCCCTTGGATAATTATTTTACGAGTAAATTTCTTCTAAATTCAAACTCGGAGTCTCCTACATTTGTTTTCTCTTGAAGAAAAACGTAGACTGACTAAATTTTGTGATGGGACATATTAAACCCAGGAATTTTCGTGGGGGAACCACGCCCTTCACCTAGCGTAACCAATCCGGATTAAATATATCTCCAGCCTTTTATAACTAGGCACCAAAATTGTAGACTGCCTGACCTCGAGATTCCCAAATAACTGATCCTGGACAATTTCAAAATCTGACGTTTTCCGATACAAGATCGAAGTTAACCTTTCCCTTCCAGTTTGTCTGACTGTTAAATAAACGAATGCTTAATTAAGAATCGTTTCCTCCCGTGACACAACCATTAACAGTCCGTGCATTATGGTGATTTAACACGCACCGGTCCCCATAAATCTAATTAATCGTTCACCTGCCCAAATTAATGTGCTCTTCGTTGATCGACAGAAATTTGCACCCTTACAGGAACTTTGACGTCAATGTTGCGTACGTTCTGTACAGACAACAAGAACGATTGGGATGAGATGTTACCATATTTGTTGTATTACCGCAAAGTCCCACATGACGAAACTGGATTTGCACCCTTTGAGATGTTGTATAGTTGGCCAGTGAGAGGGCCAATGCAGATTTTACAAGGCTTGTTTACTGGAGAGGAGTATGGAAGGAAGTCAGCATGTTGTGAATATGATTGAGACGTTGGCTGACATCGGAACTCTTATCAAAGATAATCTGTTGGATCGCCAACAGAAAATCCAGGCTTTGTATTATCGTCACACGAAGACAAGATAAGTTACTCCAGGGGATGAAGTCCTTATTCTCTTGATATCAAGCTCGTCGAAGATGATGGCACAATGGCAGGGACCTTTTAGTGTGGTGCGAGAGGTAAATGATGTTAACTACCAGCTATCTGTGCCTGGTAGGAGCGGTATGGTAACCTATCATGTAAACTTACTGCGTGAATAAAATCGTGCTGTGCTGCTAGCGAAGCTGGTAGACGAGAGAGATGACGTGGACAATGATTTACCACTAAGAGCAGGTGAAGGTGACGAACAGTATCACAACAACCTTGTGTATAAGTTGACAACAAAGATGGAACTCGTTTGCTATGTGTAGATTACTGCAAGCTTAACAATATCACTCACCTTGTTCGATGCGTACCCAGTTCCAGGAATGGTTGATCTATTTGAGAAAATATTACAGAATTTACCTGAGTCAGATAGATCTAAGTAAGGGTTACTGGCAAGTTCCTCTGGCTGAAGAACTGAGGTCAAAGCCTGCATTCGTGACTCCGTTCGGGTTCTATGAATTTAA
Organism: Megalonaias nervosa; assembly: GCA_016617855.1. NCBI lineage: Eukaryota > Metazoa > Mollusca > Bivalvia > Unionida > Unionidae > Megalonaias > Megalonaias nervosa. The sequence goes on along the minus strand of JAECUM010073833.1, from coordinate 5,162 downwards.
CGTTATGCCCTTCGGTATGAAGACAGTACCCGCCACTTTCGCCCGACTCATCGACTTACTGGTGTCAGGAATACATGATGTCGCAGCATACTTTGACGACATCATTGTGTCAAGCAAAACTTGACAAGAACATACAGGACATCTGCGTGCTTTGCTGCAACATATACGGGATGATGGCCTTACAATAAAACCGCCAACGTACGAGTTTGGAGCAGCTGAGATCGAATGCCTCGATCATATCGTTGGGGAGTCAAACTTAAGACAGATGATAACAAAATTAAAGTAATGCTTGAGTTTCCATTACCTACGACGAAAAAGGAATAAACCATGACATGACACCAAGAGGATGACCAAATACACTTGTATGGACTGAAGATGCTGTCCGATCCTTTAAAATGTTGAAGGATGCTCTCACCAAGACCCAAGTCCTTATCGCACCGGATTTCAGCAGGACATTCAATGTGCAAACGGATGCTAGTGACATAGCGATTGGTACTGTTTTAAACCAGACATTTGGCGGTGAGGAACATGCGGTGGCCTATCTTAGCTGAAAACTTCTTCCGCTAGAGCAGAAATATACGATCATTTGGGCGATTGATTTGTTAAGGTATTACCTGTCACGGAATCGTGACCAACCACAATCCACTGATTATGGTTAAATGATAAATCAAATGCAAAGCAAGAATCAGCGTCTACTTAGATGGTGTTTGGTATTCCAGCTTACAACTTCATTATAAAAGACAGTAGCGGAAGATGGATTATCGTGCATGTAGCTGAAATATATGTAATTGGAATGAAATGACAAGAGATACTGACATGCTTAATGTGCTTCAAAGGAGCTGAGAAACTAAATGGAATAGCCCAGGATTTCAGGATTTTTCGAACTTTATTGAGTTCTCATTTTGGTATCATAATGGAATTTATGTGGATATAGACGGTTACCAATTTGTTGGATTTCCACTATTCTGGAAGGTCAATGATTGAATTCAAGACTCTTTTACTGAATTTAAAAGTAGTGACTTCAACCTTTATGCATTTTACTAGCAACGCAGGCTTTATGCAAGTTTTGTCACTTTACCGATGTACCAAGCCAACAATTACTTTTTAAAAATTTGAATAAAAAACAACGTTTTTTTCTTAGGAAGGGGGTGTTATGAGTCGATTTCGCTCTCAATGCATGTATCCGATTATTGCTGTTAGTAGTGACATTCGGCCAGTACATTAATCCCAGCATTCTGGATATTTGATACCAGAGACTGTCAAAAGACGCTGTTCTGTCGTTTATCTTTCCATGGCTTACTGAGCCTGGACCAGCTCATGTTATTGGATGAGGCACACATGTTAAATTAATTAAAATCCATTATCTGTAACCAGCCTGGGGCCAAGGGCCCAGCCCGGGGCTATAATCAGTCGCGAAGCACTCAGTGCATAGGCGACTTTAAATCCATGGACAAGTATCTGTAACTCTTACTAACACAAGAGCAGAGTGGGAGAGCAGGCAGTTATGTAGCTGGGCTTGGTACTGTAAGCAACACTAGTATTGGTTTTTGTGAAGATTTTATCTTTATTTTACATATATATATATATATATATATATATATATAGTATATATATATATATATATATATATATATATATATATATATATATATATATATATATATATCGCAGTAAAATAATTCTTGTCTGAACTGGAAAACACACCATAGATGCTTGAATATAATTAATTGTGATCACTATGACCCTCATTCATGTCTATACCAAGACAGAGAAGGACCCCTACCAGGCTGTTATAGCAACAATGGTACCAAGTCATATTCTCCTCAACTCCGCAGAACACTGATTGGAAAACATAAAAACCTGAGAATATATATTTTGTATCGTTCTTTTTACGTTCTTGTTAGAAATAAAACAGTCGGTTCAAAGTTTTAATAAAACTAATGGAATATCTACAAGCAAAGTTGAATGTATGAATTGATGATATCCTGCTATCAGCCTAGTCGGAAACTTTTTTTCTACTATTTCAGAAATAAGGCAACAAAGATCTTAATTTCTTCACAACGCTGGTGCATGTTTTACTTGCAACACATATTGCACCGGATAGATAAACAATGTTTAGAGCTTGACATGAAAGGGGACATAAAATATGCAAGAACCATTCCATAAATATCATCCTGAGTTTTAAGTTATTTCATGGTCCATAGCCTTTCTTGTTTTACAGATCGTAATTGGTATCTTTCCACTCTGTGATCCATATAACAGCATGTGCCAGTGTAGAAGGCTGACAGATGTAGGCAGACGTTGCTCAACATTTGAAGCACGTAATAGTCTTTACGAGTTTAGTAGGTTTTGCAAATTGTCCCTATGTAATTATATAAATCAAAATTATAAAAGTTTAGATGCAAATGCCAGGTTCTCACAAACAAAAACAATTTCTCTCTCCTAAAATATACTTTTTATGCCCATTTATTTTTATTCTCTAAAATAGTATCTGCACTCTGTGCTTTTTGAAGTAATATCTACATATCCAACTTGCATACGTGTATGTATCACACACACACACACACACACACACACACACACACACACACACACACACACACACACACACACACACACATACAGAGGAATCTATGGATTTAAAATAAGTAACAGAAAAGAACGAAAACCAAAAACGTTTGCAAACTTCAAAATACCATATATTTCCCTAAAGAAAATTTAAAATAACTTAGAGTATGGTGAATGAAACCTAAAATGTCTTCAATTCACAAGTCCAAAACTATCAATTATTCCAAATGAGTTCCATTGGTATTCCGAATGATGTTCAATCTATTATGTTAATATGCCAATAATTTTGATGTATCATAACGATATAATCCAAAATATCATTAAATGAATTCACATTTAATTCCAAAACAGCTACTAAATCATAATGTCTGAGCACCTTTTAGCTATAATGAAGAATTGAAATAAGTGGATCAAATCATCTCAGATGATTTGAACACAATTAAATGACTTATAAGATTGTTGTTTATGATAGGAATATATAGTAAATCATCCATTATATACACCTACGATGTAATACAAAAACAGATGAGTCAAATATTTATTCTAGATCAATCTTTGTCAACAAGGTCAGGTACTTTAGCAGCGTGCCAATCAGGAATTAGGCCATAATGGTTTCTCAAGAAAATGCATGACCTGAACTCAAATCTCATCAACATGTTTACTTCTATCGCGAAACTATGTAATGTGTTTCCTAACATGAACCATCTAAAAGCATATACCCACAACTATAAATAATATTAGCATTTAATATTAGTATTTAATATGTTATTTACTAAATGACTCTTACAATCTGAAATTATGAAACTGATAACACACATTATATATATATATATATATATATATATATATATATATATATATATATATATATATATATATATATAGTAGTATATATATATATATATATATATATATATATATATGTGTGTGTGTGTGTGTGTGTGTGTGTGTGTGTGTGTGTGTGTGTAATGATGTTTTTATTTAACCCAAAATCAGGCTTCATTCTGAGCTAGGATGATGCAGCAGTCATGCACCTGCATTTGTTCCTAATTTGGTTCGATAATCTTTATTATAAGACTAACATAAAATACATGCTGTCCATAGCATTAGTGGCATCCGGACACCTCTTCCCCACACACCTTTTATCAAAGGGAAATGTGAACACTGCATTGTGTTTGAAGTTCTTAGATCAGATATTTTAACATGAAATAGTAGTGGGCTAATTATATCGATTCTGTAACTTTAATTTTACGTGGACACCTGAAGAACTTTAAATACACATAATCTAAAGATTATCTAAGCACAATTTATTTAATTCATATTCACCCAGTTCCAGAATACTAATCCGAAACTTGGACGTAATTTGCTAGTTCTTATTCGTAACCCACCCACCCCACCCCCACCTCAACTACTGGCTGTTAAATCAATATTTTGTTTCTGGAAATATGGAACAAAAGAAGAACTACATTTTAAACAGGTTGGCCTGGAGAAGAAACATTAGAAATTCAGATGGAGGGGTGCCCGACCCTGCTACCTGGACCAGGCCCGGTTTTGCACTATCTGAAAATACCCGCCGGCCCGGTCGGTTCTTAAGATAACATTTGATATCTCCGGGTCGGTTCCCACTCCCCCCCCCCCCACGGCAGTAATAAAAAAAAACAAGAACAAAAAACTAGTTTTATGGTTGACCAAAATGGGGTGGAGAGAGTGAATGGGGCAGGAGCGCCAGCAGAATTTATTTTAGGGGAGGGTCAAACACTTAGTGGTCAGCTGTTAAGTTTTACAGTTATACGCCAAACCATATTTAGAGTTGAAGTGGGAGGGGGAGGCAAGCGACCGCCCTTGCCCCTATATGCTGGCGCCCATGGGATGGGGAAACCAGAACAAAATTGGAGTAGAGAAACCCGACCCGGTAAAACCGACCAGATGACGTTTCCTTACCTGTCCATACCTATTACATACTCAAGAAAGCTTGTTCAATTTCCTTGTCATACATCACTATTTAAAACGTCCGTACTCCCATTTAAGTATAAGACCTACCTACACAAGTCAGACCATCTAACAAATTAAGTAAAAATTAAGCTCAATTATTTTATCCTGCTGCGATCGGCAAGTCTGTTTTATTAGTCTGTTTCAGACATACATGAAGCATAATTATTATGATTTATTTAGAGTAAACATTTTTGTTGGACGACTACATGATCTTATATGTTAAAGAATTTGATAAATGAATCTACATAAAGCATAATAATTCACACTAGATACATGATCAATTAGCAGCTTCTCTTAGTTTAATATATACAATATAAAAAAAATTGACCCAGCTTGCTAAATCAGATGAAAATACGACTGTAACATGAAACGGACTGTATTAAATCTCACATCCATGTGTTATATGAAATTTGTCTGACCTAATAAAAAAAACTTAGGATCAATTCAGAAATATTTTAACATAGTTAAGAATTCTATCAATCACGCATGAAAGAACGGAAAGGAGAACGTGTGCACCTATTACATACATCTGCAACTGAAAGATTGTAATTATAAAGGCGGCAAATTCCCGATAAAGCATCTATGCAGTGTGTAAGTGTATG
>JAECUM010073831.1:0-11465 GCA_016617855.1 Megalonaias nervosa | reverse complement strand
TTGTAGACATCTGTAAAAGCCGATGCTCATGGAATTTGTTATTGATACCTCATCGAAGTTACTATTTATCGCCTGGAACCTCTTGAAAATTATTTGTAGCCGCATCGAATGTTCATAACCCAGATATGTACTGATTAATATTTACTGATCAATGCGATCAAAGTAAATAGAATTTACTGGTTAATACTGACAGGTGCAACCAGGACCAGGGGGAGGGGGAACCAGCATGTGGTAAAAGTTTATTTTATTGCATCGTCAATATAGGTTGTTCTAAATGATGCACGCTTGCAAATACCGAAATATTACCTTATTTGCTTAATTAATCATCATACAGTTGTTGATAATAATTTTGGATAGAAAAACAAGCGCTGGTGTATTTTCTCATCGAAATTAGGTAAAAGAATATACAATAATGTGTATATGATTAAGAATTTAGGGAGCAGGCTGGATTTCTTTAATCCCTATAATGCGACTTCATCCATAGTACAAGTCACATGGGTCATGTATGCGCATTTACTGATTTTAAATTAAATATAAATTATTCTTTTAAAATTTAACACTAATTTTCTTAACCAAAATCTATTAAATCCTGATTTTTGAATGATCTGCACCTTAACTGCCATCAAGAAACTTCCCGACGAATATTATCGATCTCTACGGTCTTTTACAATGGTGGCCATGTACTTAACTTGGGTAAAAAATAAGAGCGCGTCGAGTGGAATCGTCACAATCCAGGGTAGTACGAATCTGTTTATCAATATGCGTAGCTTTCATTGTGACATCACAGCGGGCGACATTCAATCCGGATTGTTTGATGACACCTTTAGGCTCATTTCTACCAAAAATGTTTGCGTACTTTAACATTGATTTTGCCGTATGCACCTCTCGGTGCTTTTAATAATGACCTTCCAAAGGAATATGGATGTATACGAATCCAAATGAAGTGAATACTTGCCACTTTAAGGTACGTAGAATCAAATTCTGAAAATGACACACACATTACTAAAATAGTCGGTGTTGAATGCCTACATGACCAGTGCAACTTGTACTATAGTCCATGTATCCACATACAAATGTCGAGGGAGTTCCTTTAAACAAATGTTCCAGATTTATAAGGAGTGATACAATAATCTGAATAGATTTCTCCTATAAAATTCGCAAAGCCCTGAAGTTACTCCAGAGGTTTTTAAAAAGTTATATAATTAAATTAAACCATGCACCCATCTCCCAATTTCCGTTATTTTTCCACATTAGAGCGACCAGTTATCGAGAATTATCTCATATATTGTTTAATGAGTCTGATGTGCCGTTAGTATTTCTAAAGAAGAAGTGTTACTGGATAAACATTTAAGTCATCTCCACACGTGCAACGACTCGCTGTAGCATACATCTAACTAGATGACTCATTTCGTATACAATGACTCTCTGTAGCGTAATCTGAATAAATGATTCAATTCTTGTATATGGACTCGCTGTAGCATATATATGAATAGATGGTTCAATTCTTATCCATTCTAACTTGGACTCGCTGTAGCTTATATCTGAATAGATGGCTCAATTCATATCCATTCTAACTTGGACTCGCTGTAGCATATATCTGAACAGATGATTCAATTCATATCCATTCTAAATGGCAAAGCTCTAATAAACCAAAATAAAGATTAATAAACCAAATGATGCTCAGACACACATGGATGAATGAATAACTGCTGGATAATAAGTTAATAATGGTTATATGAATGGACTGATGATAAATTGGAGTGCGAAACGACACATGCATACATACAGTCAGACAAACAAACATAAGTGAATAAACAAATAGGCAGACAGAAATCGGACTCTCTTAGGACTTATCCTATCCCTTCAAAGCCAATCCCGCCCAGGCTTAACTTAAATTTACCTGACCTTTCCCCCATAAAAGTGATGCAACATTCAGAGTCCCTATCTTCAACTGTAAAGTAATTGTGTCATATCACTCATGCATACATCACACGAGCATTATCAAAGTCCTTACGATTTCTTGGCAAAGCAACCATATAGGCTGGTACTAATCATTCTCTCAATTACCAGTACACTGTAGGACTCATTCAGTTCCCATAGCAAAAAAAAATAAATAAATAAAAAAACAAAAACAAAAAAAAAAACAAAAAAAAAATGCAAACACTATAATATTAAAAATTCAATAACTTTAAATTTCTGAGTGCTCATCATCAGACCTATATTTATCAGTGTAGATGAATCCTAAATGACAGCTTCTATGTAAAGTCATATATACTCTATTTTATCTTCACCCATTTCTAGACTGGTTCCCACTGGTCCACACTATTAGTACCGTGGTCTTCTATGTATTCCATCCTGACAAAGTCTATTGTTCCCGTCTTCAGGGCAAACTGATCAAATTTTTAGATTTTTCAAAAGTGTACTAACCTTGTCAATCTTATACCAAGGGTGGAATATTTTTTATTGTATAGATAGATACGCCACGAGGTTCTCTCTCTCTCTCTCTGATCTTATAATTTTTGAATCACTTGACTTCATGCATCTAGTGTGATTTGTATATGAACGAAGTAAACAGATTATCTCATTGGATGGTGGATGATATTGAAACGTCATCTATGTTCCTGGTTATATCGCCTTGAACCACTTAAAAATGATCTTTAACCGGATCATATGTACATATATCAGATATCTGCTAATTAATATGATCAAAGTCAACAAATGTACTGCTTAGAACATACCGGGGTAGCTAGGGCAGGGAGGGATGTGCCAGCACATGCCGGTAGGTCATATTAGGGTATAATGAATCAAGATCAAAAGTTGTCCTGGTTGATACAGGGCTGATATGCCCGAATATTTCACTTATTTGCTGAATCAGATGTTTTTTTTTTTTTAAGTTTGTTATATAGCATATTAAAAAATGTGCTGGTGTACTAGCCTATCAAAATTAGTATATAAAATAGCATAGGCCATGTTAAGGTATTGAGGGTCATATTGGAATCCTTGAAACCCTAACAGGTCGACTTCCACTACTCCAAACAGCCATGGAGAAATATCCAGGTGGTTGCATCCAAATGCATTTGCAGATTGTTCATGATTTAAGAATCTTTTAATCCAAACAAACTTAAAGAAACAAGCTTAATTCATTACTCCTACACATATACTAATCCCTGAAATTAATTGCAGTCTTAACAAATCTAAGAAAATCTAACTAAACATGCAATATTTTCCAAATTTACTGTATTGTGTGCCACAAAATTGGAGTGCGTGCCAATCAAAGCAAACAAGGATGGATGCATCCTTAACAGGCAGCCGTATATTCCCACGTTGGAGTTTATGGATTACTGGTATGCCATGTGAGCGAAGATCAAACTCAGCACATGTTGTGTTGTATTGTTCTATGAGTACTTTGTTCAGTGGTTTTTGAGCATTATATACCTTATACTGCTTGGCGAGAAAGCCCCTCCTATTATCTGGGGAGAAAGGAGCCGATTCGTTTTCGTTTTAAAATAATGTTTGAGCTGTATTGTGTGTTTATTATTCAATGTCATGTGGCATGTTATGCAACGTACTCCAGACGGGTCATCTGTTAACATGAGGTCCTCATTAATGTGAGAGAAACCAGCGAAACTAGAGAAAACTCTTAAATTTGTTATATTAACTTCTCATTCTGGAATAAGCTATAAACTAAAATAAAGTTTGGACTGTATAGTGCATTTATTCAATGTCATGTGAACAGTTCTGACATTGTATGCAACGCATTCCAAAGGTTCGTTAATGTGATTGAAACCTGAGAAACCAGAGAAAACTATTTAGTTTTGATATTCGACCTCTGACCCTGGAATAAGCTATAAACTAGGGTCGAACTAAGGATGGCGAATGTGCCAAGCGCTTTCGTGCCCCTCTACCTTCATTCTCCAATAAATACCTTTCACAATATATTTGTCCTTTCTCTTGCGTTGATAGAAAACAATGTTTCATATCAAGTGTTGAACTGATCTTCAGCTGTCATTGGTCTATCCGAAGAAAAAGACTAACGCTAAACATATTTAATCTATGTTTAAAGTTACAAACTCAGTGCAGTATGCAAATAGTAATACGACTTACTAGTCAAGATAATCTGCACATCAACTCCATAATTTACCATTTAAAGTTAATTATTGAAGATCTATAACTACATTTTTACTGGATACTTGTGAAAAAGGCATGTTGTGTTAAAGAATACAGAATATGGCTTCTGATCAGAGTTTATAAATTACCATGGTTTCGTGGACACAGATAAAGCGTTAAGGACAAACATCGTATGAAGTTTTAAAAATGTACAAGTTACAAATGCAGCACAACTACAGCAGTCCCTACACTCTGGGTTTATGTACAGGAAGCAGAGTGGAGTGTAGTATTTCCAAATGCATATCTTTCAACTGTAAATCTTGTTCCCTATTAAACATTCTAAGCAGGTTCACTTGATTCATTAGCTGGGAAAATAATGTTAGCAAAGGAAGACGGCACTGGGCTAAAAGGAGCGAATGAAAAAAATTAGAAGTAAATTCACTCTTTAGATTTTACTACTATATTTATTTTAAGATGTGAAGAAAAGAAGAAAAAAGAAAAAACGGTCGTATGTCCTTTCAGTATTTACAGCATTTTCCTTTAAGAGTCCAGTTTCAGAAAAGAACAGAACAAAAACTATATTATAAATTCGTATAACATTGCAACATATGAGTCTAGTCTAGACACGAGCATTAATTTGATATGGTGCAGTGACAAGACAGGTTGGAAAACATTATTGACAAATAAGAAATTAATGTATACTAGGTCACATGGGTTGGAAACAAGTCAAACATGGTTAAAATATGAATGCGAAATAAAAGAGAATGAAATTGTAACAAAAGAATTTTTTTCGGTCGAAGGACGGACAAAGAAACAATTAAAGGAATGAATTAAGAGATAGAATGGTTACATGAAGTGACAGATGTATACAAACAGAGATATATGGGTGACCAGATAGCTAGATACAGATTGATGGATGCACGCATGTATGGGTGTGGACGCAATTTCCAGAAAACATTAAATTACTAGTCCAGAAGAAACACGTAGCTACCATGGAAGGTGTGGCACATAAGACACTTTCCAAATCTTTTGCTGTGAATAGTTATTAAATAGTGAAAGGCACAACCACTACTTAAACTGCGTTTATGTAACATATACATGTTGTGTTTTTCACAGAAATTATGGGCAGGAAAACATGAGTCTTTTCGTCTATTTTGAAAATATCACATTGCAATCACAAGTGGCTTATGAGAGCAGATCAGTACAATACGTCATCACAAGTCCACCTCGTTCTTTGCAACCAAAATTAAGACATGTACCTTTCAAACAGAGCGGATCAGTTTATTCTTTTCAGTTAAAGAAAATATGATAAACTTAAAAATGATCGATATTTTCTGGATCAATGCTCCTCGAACTTTATCTATAATCTATTTTGTAAAACTTCGTGAGGCGTACGTTTCAATATTATTATTAATGTCAAACATGAGGTCATTTTAAAGTGGCAAGGAAGAAGTATTTACAAGTGTTGATAGACAGATTAGAGTATCAGTCATGACCGATATGCGTGCCAAGTCTCTTTCTCTTGGGGAAATACAAAAAGTTCAAGTTTCAAACTCCATCCAACACCTGGCTTTTGCTCATCATTACGTAGTCAGGATTGTGGTGGTGTGCCGACATACATACATACATACATACATACGGCCTCAATACCTTTCAACTTTTATGTATATTTACGTATACTAAAAATATGTTATTTCAGAAAATAGAAATAATTCTTGAACGCTTTGGTTTAAATTACAATTGTGATCCAATTTTATTAATACTTAGCTACGCATTTTGTACTCAAATATGTCGTCACTAGATGGGGTCTGAAAGTATTTTAAGTATTATATGGACATCTGTCTTTATAGATATCGTGCTTAACCGTTCATAATGCTTAAAATATCAAGAACACTATAGATCCAGATATCCAATTACATAATAAATTATATATTTATATATAAATTATATCAGATTATCGATTCAAAGTCTATGATCAAACAGTGTAGACTCTAATCTGCGAGCGCCTTTTGTGACAGTAGATATGGGTCTGCTCTCGTTGGAGCTGAACAAGATCTACATAATGAGAATTAAAGGTAATCAGCTCTTTAAAACTTCAAGGTCTTAACCCTTCATCATCTGACACAGCACCAGACAGACAAATTTACAAAATTGGAAATGATCACGTGTCGTTTGATGAAGTATTAGCCATCTTGACAGTGTTGTGCATAAGAGTAGATGTCAACAGGTGCGGTGGAATCTACATGTTGGTAAAGTTGCTAATTAGGAAAATCGATATTTAGAATTCATTAAAAAGAAATACCAAAAGAAAAAAGAAAACGCACAGGGAAATTTCTTTTAAAAACTTAGTAAGACCAACCTGAAATATTGTTCAAGCATTCTGGACCCAAATTCGAACAACAAACAGTAAAAGAAATGCTGCAAATTGGGTTATGGGATTATTTACATCACTCAAATATGTCTGAAATAATGGGTATGCTTGTCCGGCTGACCCTTTGACACGCACAGTCATACCTACGTGTTGTAGTTCAATGCGCAAGAATGTGTATGGTATTTTGGCAATACTAGTGCTGCAGTAAATCCAGTTAAAACAGACATTCAAAATACAAACATTCATTGACTTTCAGGTAATTTCATACTTTTAAAGAAATCGAAAAGTACGCCTTTTCTTCCAGTGAAATATTTTAATCTAATTCAGTTCGTGTACATTATTTTTTAAAACCACGAGGCATGGAGTTCAATAGGGACTTTTGGCACATAAGAGCATAATTGTTTGCTGTTTTTACTTCTTTGCCATAACCGATTATATTAAGCTTGTAAGTTTTCCAACACAAACATTTCATCGTTTTATTATTTTAAATAAACTTCATTCTCTTAGACTTGTCGTTTTCAGCTAACAAATCCTTACGTGCTTGAAAATCTTCCCCCAGCCTTCCAGAAGGTGAAACAAAATTACGTACAATTATTAATTATCGGGTAGTATTATATTTGTATGTTTTTTTATGTTAATCTTCCACACACTGCAAATAGTTTAATAAATAAAAGAAAAAAGAGCCTGTAAGGGAACCACAGTCTCTCTCTCTCTCTCTCTCTCTCTCTCTCTCTCTCTCTCTCTCTCTCGTTTATAATATATTACTCATACACTCTGAATCAGTAGACAGACACGTGCTCTCATTATCTTCCTTGAAGGTGCTGGAAGGTCATCTAACTTCCTGATTATATCGCCCATAACCACTTCAAGATGATCTTTAGCTGGGTGGGATACCCATACTACAGATATTTACTGATTACTATTGGCATCATTCAATATTAATATCAGTATCACCTGACAGGTTAATATTGTATTGACCGAATTTGTTGAAGTGTTCCCGTTTATTAGGTAAATAAATTGCTTTGAAATACTCAAGTCTGTCTTGTATCAAGATCTAAAATCAATATGACATTTAGTTGGGTAGATTCAACTGGTCTATGTATTTACTGGTTACCTGCTAGTCAAAGTAGGGGTCAGTTAAATTTAGATTGTGAACAAAGTTAGACTTTCTTTCAGTGGAGTGCTCAGGTCTATTATTAGTTCAAAACAAGAAACACTTCTTTCTTAAGAAATTCATTCAGTCATTGAACAGTTCCATCGGTTAATGAAGAAAACAATTCCTTTTATTTATAAGATAGGGATGTCTTTCCCAATTATAGTTAATTTTAGTCCAACTTTATCTTTAAGGCTAGCCCACAAACTAAACTCAGAACGCTCTCCTTTTTTCCCTAACGTTTAGTGCAGGAAATATGTGTATTTATTTAACTGACAAAAATAGCTACCACCATGATGCTACTAAAAATGTGTGTTAGAAATGTACCAATTGATACTATTCCGTCATTTTGTTTTCCTCCAGTCATAATGTTAATCTCCACAATTTTCACAATGTATCACTTTATCTGTAAAACCTTTTTAGTGAGGAGGGAATAGAACCTTTCTCACCAAAGCCATAATTCAAGTATTACACTTTCCATAGAGACTATTAATATTACAAACTTACTCTTCAATCTCTGGAAACATTCTGCTTTCACAAGCAATTAAGCAAACAGACGTTTGCGTACTATTGCTAAGAAACATATCAGTGCTACTACACCCGACAATTTAAAAGAGACCACCGGAATCCAATCAGAACTAAGAACTAATTTTGGGCGGGTTTCTCACGCAGCCAGACATTATTCTGTTACATTCATTTTGGAAGAACCAGTACAGTTTTGATTTGACTAAAGAAACATCACATTCTCCAAGAGCAAATTGGGTATTCGTAATAAAGAGCGGGAAAAATGAGTTCTAGGAAATTTGGAAGAGATTTGGAACAAAGGCTTCTGAGGAAGCTTTCCGGGTGGGATAGGATGCCACCTGAAGATTAGAGAGAGGAGAAGACGTGGAGAGCACGGGAAAATAGGCAGTAGTACGAAGGCGCAGGGCCGGAGACGGAAACAAGGGTACCGGAAGTACAGAACGGGATACAAGGCGGAAGTTACAGATGAGTAACATAGAAGGGACACGGGAAGGAAACTCTCTCGCCTTAAATTTCGCGTGATGAAATAACTGGCAATTTGAATAGGTCTTGTATTCATTGGAAGCAATTGCGTTGAAAGATTGTCCTGTAATTGTTGAATACCGTGATATGGTTTATTAAACTGTTATACCTTTCACCTTATTATTTTTATACTTTATACACGTAGACCGTCGGCCTTGCTGTCTGGGGGCTCGGAGCAATTTAATCTTTCAATTGTCTGTCCTTCTCCGGTGTTAGTAATAATTCCGTAGGGGGCACTTGACAGTATGTATGTATGTATGTATGTATGTATGTATGCATGCATGCATGCATGCATGCATGCATGGATGTATGTATGTATGGGTGTGGTTTAAAGACATATCAGCACAAATCCAAGCCAAAGCTAGATAACAAAGGTGGTAAAAGTGAAACCCATGCTAATATCCGCAGGAAGATTCCCGCACCTGCCCAGTCAAATGTAAAATATGTACCACGAGACAAAATATAAAAGGTAAGGCTGTTGCAACCTCCCATTCATCACCCTCGCCAACACCCCACCCCGAAAATAACACACCTAAAACAACAACAACCGAACTGTCCTACGAAACAAAAGTATAGGAAAAGAAGATAAAATACTTTTATAAAAATTTAAAACCAACAAAAACAGTCAACATTTTCCCTATAAGCCGCACTCATTTACAACGGACAGGACTTTCTCATTTGTAATATTATTGACGCATCCCACTGCAAATAGACTGTCTTAATGATCGTTTCTTGCGACATGCAAAAAGTCCCATCAGATCTGTTATACACCCAAAAGCCAGCAGGACATTGTTATGGTTTTCAAATTAGTAGCTTTTATCACGAGTTCCATTTATATGCCCAGTTACATAATTATGAAGCCAGGTCTACATGAGCATGAAGTAATATAACTCATTCAGAGAAAGAAATTTTCCAATTTATAGCCTTAAGTTTCGAAAAGTAAAATGTTCTATATCACACTTTTGACAGATTCTGGTGCCTGCCCTGAAAACAAATCCAGGAATATTTATTTTATAAGATACATTTCTCTCTCTTTTTGCATTTCTCTCCATGCATCCGTCCATATTCGATCTATCCACGGATTTATCTACCCACCCATGTTGGTAGAAAGGTATGTATGCAAAACTTTCATGCAGTAGATTACTAGTGAATCTTAATCTCGAGTGATCTACATTTGTCGGCAAAAGAAACACCGAGATATACTTAGACCTATGTCTGTATTTGTTTTGCGTGTATGTGTCAGTCTACCTGCAAAGCTAATGTAATTATGTTTGCATACGCATGCTTATTTAGTAGACTTGATCTTATTTCTTCCAATACTTTTGTTATTTAGATGACAGAGACAGGTAATTGAGTATGTATGTATGGATATATATATATATATATATATATATATATATATATATATATATGTTAGAGAATATTTAATTCGTACTCTGCGGAGATTCGAACCCAGGTCCACGGGTAAACGGTACCCATCGCCTTGCCTGCACGCACCAGCCCATATTCCTTCACGACTAAGCACGCATCACCAAAAAATGATACGACTGAAACAGTGTTATATGCACTCGTGCGTAGCATACACACTCGCATGACGACCCATTAATTAATTCTCATCTATCTACACAGTCATTCTTGATTGATATCAATTTTAGAGTCATCCTCATTTTTTGTGTTCCTGTTGTAAGTCTGTAGACTTAGTTTAGGTTGTACTTAGATATTATTCGAGTTAAAAACCATTTGTTTTCACTGTTCAGTCACTATTCTTGGAAGACCAGTACGTTCCCGGTTTTGAAATTTATACGAAGGTTTCATTTATTTGGGCTTTCATAGAACTTTGTCAGGATTTTCTTAGATTCACTTCTTAATACTGTAAATTACTCTCACGCTTTCATTTATAACTTTGATAATTAATTGATTTCGATAGGTGGTTATGTAGGTATAGTTTTATTTTACTTAACCGTTCATAATGTTATGCAAGTCGGCTTCTTTGTTAATATAGTTATCATCTATGTATATGTCTTAGCAAAGAAACATTATTATCATTTAAGTTGGTTGAGTCCAGTGGTTTTCGTCAAGAATTGGATTAACCTGTTTCTACTTTTATGAATATTTTAATGATGAAATAATGAACATTCAGGGTAAAAAAAATGTTATAGAAAATGTAATAAATGGGGGATTCGAAACTTCATAATAATTGAATACAAACGTAGCTGATAAATACAAAAACGAAAAATTTATCAAATATTGATTTCATTCTGGTGAAACACAATATGGCTTATTATCAGTGGCTTAATTATTAGGAATGGAACATTATATAACCAAGAAATAAGACTTACGTTTGTGAATATAATCCAACATTTAATCCTAAGATTGAAAAATACAAGTCCTATCACTAAACAGTACTAATAAAAATCCGAGTTCGAATCTCGATGAAATTCCAATATGGAGACGATGACGTCAGAATAGACCGTTGTACTGGTGGTAACAGATCCTTGATTGAATCACAGTTATGTTTCCGTATAACTCCAGAATAAATTTCCACTGAATTTCTTTCTCCCAGAACTTTTTATAAAAAATTACACTTGTTTGGTTCTCTAGAGAACAAATTATTAAATTCCAAAAACAAATGAACTTCAAAAACAATCTGGCTTCAACAATTGAAACCTCTTGAGCCCTCAAGGTCTAAAATACAACTGAATAAATTTAATGCCAATTGGCTGTTTAAAGCCTCGATTTTAGGTCACATGGTACTCCACGTGATAGGCTGCGTGATTTACCAATTTG
>JAECUM010073830.1:0-13565 GCA_016617855.1 Megalonaias nervosa | reverse complement strand
AGTATGTACATAGCTTGCAATAACTATGTGATCATGCATAAAGCATTAGCCTAAATCAATAAAATGGGCAAGATATGTCATTATTTACAGAAAATGGGCTTTACACCCAGCCTGGAATCCTCCAGCTACCATTGTCATCAGTTGTGGAAGAGTACAAGTTATCCAAAACAAGGGTACTTATGATGCACTCACAGGACAAGATCCCTGCAGGAATTCAAGTCAGAACTGGCAGAAAGTGGTCAGTTTCCATGTGCAATTAAATCAGCAGAAAGCAGACTCCAGCAGGTCACACTGAGTACTGGAAGGAAGTGGACCAAGCTATGTGAAAGACAATGATCCAGGACAAGCCTTGGAAAGTGGAGGAATAGAGTTGACAATCAAAGATTGTCCCACTTGGAAGCCAAGAAGCATAGACCATGTGGTCTTTACCAGAGAGGAAGCAAAAATTGGTCAGATATCTGGAATTATGAGCATATATGGTTCCAATTTCTCCAAAGATCAGTGTATGATCTTTTGCCATCTCCAACAAACTTACAAAAGAGGTAACCTAGAGCACATCCTGTCAGACTTCACTAATGCAAGAATGCTACAGTTGGAGGTATGACAAGGTCCTCTGAGAGCAAGCAGACATGTTGAAGTGGGAGTGAAAGGAGAATAGACCAGCACCAAATACCAGGCCAAGATTTATTAACTCTGCCAAGGAGGCAGAAACCAGTAACACATCACAACTGAGGTGAATGAAACAGCATACTGGGACATGCATATGGATCTTGGGGGAAACAAATTGGTTTTGATTTGGCCAGAGTTGAGGAAGAAGCTGGTGGCCATTGAGGGAGAGGTGTTATGAGGCTTATGAAAGAAAGTTTACCAAGTATGCAGAGCTGATGGAGACATACAAGAGCAGGGTATGGAGTATTTGGTCATTCCCAGTTGAGGGTTTCCTGCTCAATCAGTCTGGAACATGCTTTGTGACTTCAAGCCATCTGTGGAGATACTTACTGATTATTCTGTTGAAGCTCCCCACAGATGTCATTGCTATCTCATACAACATCAGCTGCTAGATCAGTCTAGGCAATAGTCCAATCAGGTACATCAATGCCTTGACTTTCCCAGAAAGTCATGATATGTCAATCTATCACATCTTATCTACTACCGGGTTCTTTAGCCTTTTAAGTTTTGATTGCATCTGTCTCTTTCAGCAATGTTTCAAACCACTAGCCAAGGCACTTGATAGGATTACCTACAATTGATGGGACGTCTTCATTTTGATCTTCATCACAAACAGGAGGTGACCCAACCGTTTCTTATCAACAAGCTTTCTGGACTTCCTTGGCTTAAACTTCATGTGAACCCATGATAGTCTCATGCAGTACTGTCAACACCCATCTTGTCTAGAAATGTGTGTCAGTGGTGACTGTCAGGTCATCCATGAATCCCCAGCTGATTGGTACACTTATCTTGGACATTGTTTTTGGTCTATTTGTCTCCATTTCTGCTGCTTTGATTATGAGGTTCATGCCCATGACAAACAGTACAACGGGGATGGTACAGTCTGTGATCATCCCTCTTTCCAGCATGGTGAACTTCTCTGCCATAAATCATAGCTGGATGTTACTGTAATACTTCCTGATAAAACTGCTGTACACTATCTGATATTTGGTAAATGTCAAGAGCTATTTCAATCTGCTTGTGGGGTACAGAACAATAACCAATTGAAAGATCCAACTATACAATTGTTAAATTACTATCTTAAATCCTGGCTTCCCTAGAGAGTTGAGTAATGGTACTTGTGTGTTTAGAACACACAGAAAATCCTGGGACTCCTTCTTGCACTGATGTATTGATATACTTGTTATATATCATGCACTTGGTTATTCTCTTTGCCATGACTGAGAAAATTATCTTTCCTTCTATGCTCAGTAGCGATATTGTCCAGAACTGACTGATATCTTTAGACTCATTCTCCTTTGGTACAAAAGCAGCCCTCTGGATCCTGCCAACTAGCAGGGTTCATCGCTTTCCTCCACGTCACTCACATCAGTCCTCACAGGCATCTACCTAAGTAACCTAGGGCACATCTTGTACACCTTGTATGGGATACCACTAGGTCCTGGGGCCAAGTTAGATCTAGCTTTCCCTACAAATTCCAATAATTCTTTCCAGGTGGGATCACCTGTTTCTAGGGCACAAGATGATGGCTTGACTGGTAGGATACTCGGACACTCTCCCAGATCATCTTCTCTGTGAGAGTCAGAATGTGTTTGTTTCAGGAACACTTCTGCTTCCACTCTGCTACACTCCAGATGGCCAGACTTGCTCTTCTCCCAAACAATATAAAGAAATTTTTGAAAAGGATTCACAATAAATGATGCCCTATTGCATAAATTCATTCTCCTCCTCTGATCTGAGAAATTTTAACATATTTTAATCAGCTGAGGACAATTTGGTAATTAGCTTCTAGCCTCGTATTCAAGGACTATTAAGTCTTTAACATTTACTTATCGAACTAAATCCAGCTTTATTGCTAAGCAGAGCTACTGCAAGTGCATTTATCCATTTTGATCTTGATGTTCTAGTCATTATGTATGGGACTGAACAGTTTTTGTTTTGCAAGACATGTCCAGAAAGTTCACAAATGTGTTAAAATTTAATGTTGTACTTGCCTAAATGTCTAAAAGAGGTATGTACATATAAATATGTTTACCCAAATTCTCGCTTAATTGTGAAAAAGGTTTTGGCCCCATAAAATCAAAAAATAAAATATAAAAAATTTAAAGATTCCTCTACTGAACCAAAATCAAAACTGATCGTCTACATATGAATTAAAATACACCTACCACTTTTCATTTGTCTACTATAAGTGATTTTTGGTAGTCTTGTTAAAATGCTTTAGTAAAAAAAAATTTAAAACTTTTTTAAAAATATACTGCTTTAAACATCTAGTCAGAAACTACATTTCCTTTATCTACCTCAAGTAGTTTTTGCTTAATAGGGCTAACAAGAATTCAGTCAAGAGGTTTAATGGTGTAAGATTTTTCACAATTAGCTAAATTGTATATCAGAAACACACTGATATTTTGAAGCAGTATGAACTAAGAGAAGGTAAGATGCTCAATTACAAGACATGAAAACACTATCATATTCAGATGCTTTGCTGCATCACTCACAAGTTACTATATTCTAAATCTAATCTCAATTATATCAATGGAATCAATGCTAAAAACTGTTTTAGAATCTTTGGGTGTTTCCTTGGAAAGTTATCTGTGCTTCTGAAACATTTCTGAGCATGTACTCCATGTATAAAACTTGATATCCACCAATTTCCATCACTGTGTACATAAAAAACTCTATGATCATTTGTAACACTGTATAGCAATCATCTGTAGTAATATAAGTGTTGCTTCAGAAGCCAAAACTTCTAGAAAGGAACATATAGAAGGGCTCTTATACTGCAAGTATGTTTTAAAAATGTTTTAAAAAATTGAAAATAATTGCTGTGATGCTATGAAAATATGAATACAGAATAAAATCAAGATGCTGCCTCTGCAAGCAGTGGGGTCATACAAATGTTGAGGGAAAATGCAGAATAAAAGAATAATGATGGAGACAGGACCATACTATAAGTTCATTTTGTCTCACAACCAGGCTGGTTAAAAATATTTTACTAGTATTGTACCTTTATACCAGAGGCTTTAAGCTTCATCAGTGCTTCTTCTAAGGGGAGCCAATTAGCAGGCACTTCCTCCCCCCAATGTAGCTGCTGTGAAGATATCTCAAAAATATGTCTTTTCAAGATCTCTAACTGAGGGTCTCCCTCAGTATTATCAATGGCAAAAAAATCCACCAGGTGGTGTAAGGTCGGCTTATCCTTCAAAATGTGGCAAATCTTCCCAAAATATGTGTTGATGACACTTTGGCGCATATCCTAAAAGGAAATAACTATATAATCTCAAGGTTTTGCCTGCTGACTTACGAATCTTGAAATGGTAAAGGACATGCTACCATTTAAAAGCACATTGAATGAATCTAATTTGTGAAAAGGAATTCAGAAATAAATACAAGTGTTTACAGATTATTATATTTTTGTAATTATTTTTTAGGTGAAACAAAGAATTTTAAATGCAGATTTTGCTGAAATGGGTGGGTACTAACAGTCACTCATGCAGAAACCTCTTCTGCCTTATTTTGTTTCATTCAAAAGAAACTAAGCTAGAGATTTACTACTAACAATACTTTAAGATATAAAGGCCTGATATTGAACTGCAAACTGTACACCAATGGCGAACAGAACTGCCAATGATCCTATTGCTAATTTATCGACCATTAGCACAAGCAGTGAAAAATCCATATAAATAATAGGACAATGAACTTAAATAAATATACTCTTCAAAAGCAGACATTTGTATGATTTAAAGTATTCAAGAAATCAAACTACCAAAATGGACATGTCCATAGTTTCCCTGATTAAAGACTTTGCTAATATGTATATCTACATAATCATTTTAGCCTGCAAAATTGTAGCTATAAATTGCAAATGATACATGTAGTTAAACTAATCCAATAGAATGGCGGCTACTAAATATTTAGAGGTATCATGAGTTACTGACGGTAGTTCAATCTTGGGCAGAAAACCAAAGATACTATCTCAACCATCCCCACCACATGATATGACTGAGACTGGAAATTTCAGATTGATCAGGGGTTACCAAATGTAGCTGATTCTTCACCAGAAACTGGGACTGGCAATAAAGAGAAGCCAAACTATTGTTAGCACTGAACTGTAAACAACCCAGTCCCAACAAGGCATGAATATACACCTTCTACAACAATAGAGAGAGACAAAAACTGTCTCAAGGATTAGGTTCTCAAAGGTAACTTCACTCAATGGTTTATAAGGAGGTATGGATAATGACCAAAGAACAAATGACAGATTCCACCAAGACATTAAAGAGCAAGAAAATGGTCTCTTAAGCTCAAACCACTTGAGCAGTTCAAAAGGATAGGGGTCTAACCCTATAGTGGAGTCCATAGAGAACTTAAAAGTATTAGACAAGGCTGTTTGATAACTGAAGGTACCAAAATATCTTTTCCCTCTATGAGAAATGGAAAACTGAAACTGCAGTTAAAAGCTGTTAAAAGTTAAAAGTGGGCAGACAGAATCAATGTGTTTCTTACTGCAATTACAGAATATTCTCTATTTTGCATCATACACATTGCCATTCTGGGAGATGCATTTAGCAACCTTGCCTGGATGGAGAGTTCATTTGATATGAGCCAGGCATGAAGCTGGAAAAAATATGTATTACTGTGCAAGAAGGACCATATGTGCTGCAGCAGGAGATCCCACTAAGTACTAATTTGGTTCAGGCATCTATCAACAGGTCATGGAGATGCCTGAACCACGACCAATCGGGTCATAGGAGGTTTATCAGGATAAATTATGACATGGAGGTTCTAACTCTGCCATGAACCTGAGGAAATATTTTGAAAGTTAGAAAGGCATAGGCATTCAAAACTTCAGACTGAAAGCATCCACCACCTATGTACTCTGATCTAGAATTGGAGAGACATAAATTGGTAGCTTGTTGTTCAACCTCAAAGTAATCCACTATCACATTACTTTCCTCACAGCTGAAAAGTGTCTCTGCTACAAACTAAAGCAGATAACATTCTAGAGAACTGCTCACTCTTCTCTGGGCAGACTGTCTGCCAAAAAAACTTATTTTGAAGGAAGTGTACCAGACTTTGCAGGCAATCTCCTCCAGAGACTTCCAATGAAGGTTTTAGATTTTGATGCAGAGAAAATGGGGCATTGATGCCCCCTTGAAGTCTGATGTATTCTATGACAGATGTGTTGTCTGTGAAGACCTTGATGCATAATGTCTTATCTAGTTCACACACCTTGTAGTGCTTTGAAAAACAGCTACATTTCTAGGTTGTGAATATGAAGTGAAGAGACTTTCTAAAACCACAAGCCCAGCAGGAATAACCCCAAAGCCTTTGGATGATCTAAAGCATAAGTGATCAGGAAGGACTAAGGGGATCCCAGATGACAAAGTCCTTGTGAGGTTGGTTGCTAGAAGCAAAACTAGATGGACCATATGTGAAACCTTCCTAGGGCAATTTAGTATACTGCTATAGTTCCCAGGAAAGAGAAGTAAAGGCAAGAAGTCAAGAATTTAAGCTAGCCATTATTACACCCATCTTCATATATGTCACATCCTGAAATGTTCCACCCTGGAAAAGCTTGTTTACTGGGGAAATAGTGATGAGCTAAAACTTTCCCCAATTGTTGTCTTATTTAAAGTCAGAAAAATCCAGGAAAAAATCTCAGACTTCAGATGTGTACCACTGCCTAAACTGCACCTCTTCCCTTTGGGATTCCAACTTGGTCTGATGAAGCCAAATATGAGTCCTGGAATGAACTAGAGGATCCCAAAAGTGATACCAGTAACCCTGTTTATCTGTGGAAAGCAACCAAGTATCATCCATTAGGACTGACCAAGCCTCTAGAAAAGAAGGGGACATCATTAAATAGGGAACTTGGCAGAAGAGGGTTTGACTCCCTAAGGTTGATTGCTTCCATCCTTGGGAGAGGTGGGGTGGGGGGGTCTTTTACCTCCTACCCTGGTCTTTCTGGCCATCCCAGAAGGCTTCTGACTTGAACTTGAAGAAATGATTGGCAACCATTTTTAAATGCCTTGATGATGTTCCCAACTTTCTCATCATCCATAATGTGGTCAAAATGGTGGGACACAGATGGGGATCCCAAAGAAGTGCAAGAAACCAGCACAGCTGGGTCTTCCAGGAACTCCAATTTTGAGTCTACTACCAATTAGAATTCTTCATCCCATCTTAGTGCTTGAGGTGAGACAGAATTATCCCTTGTAATCTCCCTCCCGGAGAAGGAGACTCTATGATTGTGGGTTCACTGTTACATTCTTTTCTTTCACTGGTGAAGGAGACTGATACTCCCTTCTTGATGCAGGAGAAAAGCAGTGGTGTCCCCCCCCCTTTCCATTTTCTTCAATAACAAAGTAGGAGACAGGGAGGACCTACTGCCAGTCTGGCTTGTCAACCTAATGAGCCATAAAAAATTAACCCATTATACTATGATGGAAAAAAGAAGCACTCTATGAAATGGAAAACAGGGAACTGCATAAGGGTCTCTGAGCCAAGTCCTTTTCCTAGATGGTTCATCAAAGCACAATATCTAATCCCAGTAGGGATAGACCAGAAACAAAAAGAAGGGGCAGGTATCAAACAGATTCCTTTCATTATACCAGTAGTCAAAACCCAGTGACTGGTGAAAGATACTTGGTGAGCACTGCTTATCACCCTACCCAGTTTCCAGTGCCAGATATGCAATAATCAGTACTTTACTTGGTGCCGGGTAACAGGATCCTGGTGGCCAGTACTTATCACCTTAATGGAATAAGTCAATGACCATTGAATCCCAAATTAACAGGCTTTGGTCCAGGTGTCTGATATAGAGCTAATGTTATTGTGTAGAAACCATTTTTCTTCTTAAATCACAGTGAGCATGACTTGGACTTATTGCCTCTGAAATCAACAGGTTTTCCATTAACCCAAATGTATACCATCCACATTGTTTGTTAATCACAGGTGAAGAAGAGCTCATTGGTCTTCTTTTAGTCTCAGTGACCTTAAGCTTGAACCTACTGGCCTGAAAATCAAGCCATCGAACAAAAACTGTTAACTGTCGATGGTTGGCAATTCAAGTTACTGCGCAGAAAACAGCATCTTTCAGTCATGGTGACCTCAGTCTTTTAGCCTAAATCTTCAAGGTGGCCATCATAGTAGCCACACTGGACAAGTGGTCTTGATCTTGGTCTTGTGCTTTATAGCACAGCAACACAAGTAGGTTATTTAGTACCAAGGCAATAGTAGCACAGTGCCTTGCCAAAGGACACACAATGGTATGTGATCTAGGCTGGTCCAATGGTTGGATTCGGTTGTGAGTACAGAATGCTAACTACCGAGTCCAGTGGAGTGGAGTAGTTATAAGAAGAGTTTCAAGATGGCTGCCATGTTAGTCATAATGGATGTCTGATTGGCTCCATTTTCATTTAGGACCAACTAACATCATAAGAAGTCTTCTGATGCACAACCCATGTTGATATGACAATCCATCCAAAAGAAGTAGCAATAACGAAGACTGTCAACATAGACACCAAGTGATCCATACTAGCAGTCAGACTGGAATAAATTTTTATTTAGGTCCAACTAGCTATCATAAAGTTTTATAGTGAAAACCCTAAGTCAATATGTCATTCCATTAAGATAAAACATCATCAGCATTAATCATTTCAACATGGCTTCTATGATGACCATATCAGACGTCAGATCAGCAATGTTTACTATTTAGAGCCAACAGAACAGCATACAAAGTCCTTTGGTGAAAACACCAAGTTGATATGACGACCCATTCAGGAAGAGTAGAGATAAAAATATTTTGAAAATGGCAGCCATATTAATCTGATTGAAACTATTTCTCATGTAGGATCAACTAGAATTCATAAGAAGTCTTCTAGTGAAAACTGTAAATTTACCTGTCTTTTGTTTTAGAAGAACCAATAATAACAAGATTTTAAAGATGACTGCCATACTGGAGTTCAGATCAGCATTATTTTCATTTGGACCAAAAAAAATAAAAATAAAAAGTGTTTTCTTGATATTCTGTATCCAGAGGGGTAGTCATTAAGATTTTCATTATGGCCATCATAGCTGCCATACTGATGTCAGATCAGCACCATTTTCATCTATCACCATTTTCATCTATTACCATTTATAGATAACAAGAAATCTTTTAATAAAAAACCCAATGTTGATATGATTATTCAAGAATATTAGCAAAGAATAGATTTTCAATATACCCAGGTGGCACCATTGTCATATAGGACCAACTGTACCTTTGACTGAATGTATGTGTGCACAGTTTAATGGAAGACTTTGAGTAGTGATAATAAACTTGTGCAAATGATCATATGATGGATGACAGACAACAACTCTTCTAGTATATTACTAACTGAACTATAAAAGAGGAAACCAACTGTGTGACTAACAAGCCAAAAGACAAGAAAGATCACCTTTGACTTTACCATTGCATATTGACTTTTATAGGTCATGCATCAAACCATGCTGAAAAAGTTACCAAACAAAGTAAACAATATAATATTGCATTTAAATCACATTTAAATCTACCTCTGGTATTTTATCCACATGAGTACCAACAAGAATCACAGGTGAGGTCGATGGGATGCCAACATTTGGGAATGTGATGGAGGAGCCAGCTGCAGGGTTTGTCACTTGAGTGCCAGCTGAACAGCATGGTGTACAGTAATGTACTGAATTAAGCCAAACTTCAACCAGGTCTGTAAAGGAGCAAAATCCAATCTAAGTCAATTCTACAAGTAAGATATTAACAGTAACAGGAAATAATTTTTTTACTGCATAACTAGTCTACAAAAATGTATTATTTAAAACAGCTGAGCAACTTTAAAAATGTACTTTCTCAAATTCCCCATCTTTTTCTAGTTGCCCTAAATTTTCTAGGATCAGCTGATTGTACAATTTCAATCATATTTTTATGTCTTTTTATTACAATATTCCCTCTGAGATAAAAAGAGATAAGTGAAGTTGGTAAGAAGAAAGCCCAAGTTTGTGGTATATCACTCATCTTGATGACATCAAACCAATAGCCAAATGGAAAAGTAACCATCCAAGAGAGTGTTCATAAGTGGCTTTCTTACAACTTCAGTTAATTGTGCATTTTTGAGGAAAAAATGCATTATAAAGTTTTGGGGAGGTTTTTTTTTAGTAAAGGTTTCCTTACTTGAGGGCTGATCCACATCAAGTGCCTTCATGCTTTTCTGATTTCTGTTCAATTTTATCAAATTTTGTTGTTTGGATTTTAAGAAAATCTTTTTGTATTTCTTTTCTTCAATAAACAGCAGCAGAAGATGATTGTGAATGTGTATCCTTGCAAAAACTTTAAAAATCTTTATTACAAAATGCTTTCTTTCAAATTTGGTTTCATTCTATATAATGGTTCTTTAAAACAAACTTATCTAAAGCCGATTCCTTTAATAATAGCGGCCTATTTATGGTAGATTAGTTTCATTTTAATGAATTTCTTGGCATAACATGTTTTAGTCAAACGCTCTTCAGGGTTTAACTTGTTGTTTGTTGCAATTTGAGTAATGGCAGAAACTGTCAATGGTGAATTGGCTTAAGTTGTACCAAGCTTAATACCATATTACTTTCTGTTTATTTTAGTCTAATGTTTTGAGCAGTTTTCTTTCCAGTGAAATTGTTTAAAGGTATGTATATTTATAGTTATGGTGACAAGATTTCATAATGGATCATCACTATTTGTATAAAAATGAAAAATGTTTGATGCTAAAATACTACTCATAAGTTTTAGAAAAGACCGATCTAGCAATTTTTAAAGGTGAAGTTTTTTCAAATGTCAGGAGGCAAAGTTTCTAATAAAGGACCATTAAAAATGTACAGGTAAACACATCCAAGAAAACCCAAACAATAGCAGCTTATGATTTTAAATAACAGCCACCTACCTCACAAGGAAAACATAACAAAGTTTCAGTAAAAGCAAGTAGAGTTACCATTCATACTGTGGTACATCATTGGTGCCCTTGTTCATTCAGCAATTAACACTGATTATCTCAATATTATGTCTCTTAATAAGAACAGAATACTACAATTTTACATACTTTCATTAATTCATTCTTACACATACTCTATCAGTCTGCTTTATTCATTCGTTTATTTTGTACACTTTGTGTTGGGTCAGGTTATGCTTGCTACCATAAGTAACAGTAGATGGTACTACCTATGACAAAGATCAATAATCCTTAAACAAACATGTTTATTTAGTCCTCCACTTGACCGAGGTCGCAATTACTATTTTCTGGAAATATTTTGTCAACTTAATGGAGAATTTCTTTTCCGGAACTTTCTAAGGTCAGAATAAAAACTGTATCTTTAACTCAAACTGAAGTAGGCATGTTTACAATTATAACGATCCGAATATTTTTTAGTCTATTATCACAGAGAAATGTTAGTTATGAATTATATTGTTTACATAATAAATGTCACTGATCATATAGACCATTCACTTCTTTTGGATTAAGGTTAAAGCTAAATACCGATATACATAACATATAATCATTATGAAAAAACAAGTAATACAAATTAAATATGCAAAACATAGGGCAAACAATTAAATTTTTGTTTACATTTTATAAGTACTGGTATAAATTCATGATCTACTAAAACATATTGCATGCAAATTATTTTGTTATTCTTATTGCTCTAGTTCTATCGTATGGTGCAGAAATATGAGGATTTTTGCTAGGTAATTTGTTAAAAGACTTGATTTGTTTTTGTGTAAATATAAAAAAGGACTTAAACAGTGAATACAAAAATGACATTGTATGTCGTGAATTGGAAAAGGTCCTCCTTGTAATCCTACACTATACAGGATATTACTACTGACCAGACGGCATAAGGGACGATGAATTCGCACAAGCTTTCTGCCGAAGCTAATATGGGCAATCCTTAGTAGTAAACCATGACATCGATTCACTGGCTGATAGCCATCCTATCACTGATAGATGTGGACCAAAAAAATTGACATTTTGCACGTAACTCAAATTGTGATCCATTTCGTTAAAAAAAAAAAATATAGATCTAATCAGTAAACATCCAAAGAGAAATATAGATCGCTAAATGAGGTACAGTCAAATCATTGTGTATAAATTACACCTAGGACCATTTCAAAGTGGTCCTTATAACCGGATCGTATTTATATACACGTTTTAATTCATGGATACATAGTATCTGTGAATCTCTGCCTTTATTACAGGAGGTTAATATAAACACTTTCTGTTTTATTTATTTTATTCACGTTACTACTTATTTAAATTCTATTATCATGAAAAGTTTTATATCATCGCATTCCTTTTCGAGTATCAACATGCTAGCCAACGTTCAGATTTAGTTTCAAATTAAGACCTTCTTTTCGGTACTGCTAGTTAGATGCATGTTTTGATTAAAACTTTGTAATGCATGGAAGAACGCATTTTGAATGAAAGCTATGTAGTGAATGCTAATGAACCCTATCTCTTTCTGACCTGCCTAGATCACCAAATTTATTATGATATAGCCTCAATAGTCTCACAAATTCTAATATTTAAATATTTTCAAAGTGTGCTCAGCATGCACTGGGGAGAAACTTTATGATGATCTTCATACCATTCCAATACCCGATGTCCTCCTTTTTTGTTTGGTAGGTAAATAATAGAGTTTTCCGTCTAATGTAGATAATATGGAATACACACATGCACACAAGCAGACAAGCAGATTTACCTGAAAGAAACAAACAAACGTTTCCTAAAGTATATGTATGCGAAAGGACTGGTTCAATTTGCTCACAAAACAGTCCTAAATTATGGTAAAAAATATACGTTTTCATGCATAGACATATCTATAATCACAAGGTAAGCATGAATAACAAAAATTTTAGGAGGACCTGTGTACCTTTCGAAGACCTGATGTCTTCCAATTTGGCTGGTATGTAAATAATTGGTTATCTTTGTAGATAATATGTACACACACACACACACACACACACACACACACACACACACACACACACACACACACACACACACACACACACATAGATTTAGATTACGGAAGCAAAACAAACCTTTCATGAAGTACGTGTATTCGAAGCAAGTTGATAAAAGATTGCGCTCACTTTGTTCTCTGAACGTTCCTAACATCTGATTTGAAAATACATTTTAAAACTTCAATACCAATACCAGTTTCACTTGGCACCCCTATGGCGTGAATGGCACATTCTGACGTTGTGACGTCACCTGACAAAATAGTAGTGTAACTAGAAAAACGAACTTTGACCAGAAATATTCCTATTTGGACAATATTTAACACAGAGCACATGAATTGCCAACCGTGATATTTAGTCAAGTGGTAGTAAAAATTAATCTTAGCATCATGAGAGAACTATGCTGGGCAGTAATAAGAAAGATATTTGCTTTGTACTCTTCAGAAGATCATTATAGGATCACAAAAACAATAAATGCATAAATTTCTTAAATAAAATTGGGGGAGGGATATTGAGGTATAATCACAAAATAGGTTAAGAAATATGAATAAACCACGTGTTGTACGCTACTTTTTCCATACACGAAGTGGGCGGATATTTGCGATGTTTACATTCAACATACGAGAGTAATATCAATCAATTTATATGAAAGGTGCATTCTGTTAAAATCATAAATACAATTTTGAAAACAAAATTTGAGCGAAAATTCATGGTATTGATTATATGGACTTCTATCTCCAAAGACTTTATGGTATCAATTTGTACGTGCTTCTATATTCAAATTATTAATGGTATCGGTCTGCACGTGCTTATATATTAACGGTATCGGTCTGCACGTACTTCTATATTCAAAGTATTCATGGTATCTGTCTGCACGTGCACAGGGGTGGGA